>JXXB01001852.1:0-10537 GCA_000956275.1 Anopheles koliensis
TTTGCACGTAAATAGGGACACCGGGCACAAAGGAGATGAGCCGTGGATTTGTGTATCGGGTTGTCGATTGCGGTGATGATTACTCGTTATTCAAACCCGTGTTTGGCCGGACGCCCAAAACCGACCGGTGGAGCGGGCATGAGATGCGAGATTATGCGCATGGCGTTAGCGATAATGGTCTCATAATTGAGTGGAATAATGCGTTGGATGGAAGACAGCCGACAGCCAAATGCAGCTTTCTCCGGTAGGAAGCTTTTGATGTGTTTAAAGCATTGGGAGGAATTCAATCTTAAAATGAATAAAAATCTCAAAAACACCGAAACCAATTACGCTGAAAATGAAACAAAAAAAAGATAATAAAAGGTATATTTGCTCTTGAACACATTCATCGCAACATTGGTGAGCAAAATTGCAGCCTCAATGGTGAACATCGTCTCCCAAAGGACGACTCATTTCATTTCGATTCACTTTCATCACTCGGGAGATAGTTTATCTTCCCTTCGTTTTGTGTGTGTGTATGTGTTTGTATGTGTGCGTTGTGCTTAAATGGTCCCCAGTTGAAGGGAATGAAACACATTGCCGATTTCCCGTGGCCATAATTTTAAGTTGAAAGAGTTCGACAGCGACAACGAAAAAATTAAAAAACGCACGAGATTAATGCTCTTTTGCATATCGATTATCGACCTGTGATTGGCGTCGACGTTCGGCGGGCATGATCAACTGGAGTAAGCATACTGACAAAAAAATCGAGCCCAGTGATCGATGCCGCAACGAGTCGCGGAAAAAGTGCACCGAATTTCAAGGCAATTTTCAGTACGCCGAGTGTTTCGCGCTCTCAATCAAACGGCTCGCCACCGGATCGCTGGACGATATATTATTCGATTGTTTTTATTTCCATACCCTTCGGAGCATACGTCATTCGTGGATTCTGCTTCTTTTTTGCTGTTGCACCCACAGAATGGAAGTTCACGCAAAAGTCAATTGAATCGAATTTTCCAATTTCCCCCACAACCTGGATGGGATGGCTAAAATGGCACAAGTGAGCTCGAAATTAAAAAATCGAATCATTCAAAAGTGATTACTTGTTTGAAAACTGGAGCTTTGGCTCTCGAATCTTGAGTGATTCATATCGCATTCCGATATGAACACAAGAAAATAAACCAAATATCAAGCAAGAATTCTCGTTTTCAGTATTTTTGAAGCAGAGGCAGTCGATACTCCTGGTTATTTAGATATTTATATCAAATCCTTTTAATGACCGTGATTTTTATTACGCTTTGTAAAGCTTACGGACACTGCTAATTAAGAGCTGTGGAACCACCTAACACGTTATCGCACATACACCACAAAGCATTGTTTTACCCCATCAGTCCATTAGACCCAATGGTGGAAAGATGAAATCATGCCTCACAAGGGCACCATTTTATCTGAAAAAAAAATGGCTCTCTTAATGTGCACGCCCACATAATTCTTACTACCCGGCCCGGTGGGTGACATCATTCACCGACCATCAACTGGATCAAGGAATGTCCGAGGGCAAACCATAAAAATAAACCGGCTTCACTACTGAAAAATACCACAATCTAATGCTCTTTGATGGTTAAGCGTCTCAAACCTCAAAGGACCGGAAAGCTTTCGGTCGTCCGGTTGGGAACACGGTCAGCCAGGGTCAGGGGGAGTTCGGAACTTCACATTCCCTAACAAATACTTTTCCAAATCAAAAAGGGAGTGGTCGCCCGTGCAAGAGGAAGAAATCAAATATTAAGCCACCGAAAATGGGACCAAACAGCAAAACTATGTACTGGCGCGTCGTAAACCGGCACGGGTTATCTAGTTCTGGGACACGGCCGATACTGGGATGGGGCTTTTTTCGGGTGGGGAAGCAAGGAAATTAAGGGGTGAGAGATTCTCCAACTTTTGAGTGACGGTCCGCAAACTAAAAACCTAAAAATCCTCTTAGTGCTTCACTAAACTTCGCACCATCCACCATCCACCGGCTCCGGTTTCAAATTCGTTTTATAGCAAAAGGGGTTATGAGTCCTAGGGTGTGTCTAGGATCTAGCCTCGCTCTATACACCTTTTATTTCGGGGCAGCTTCGCGAACTGGACGTAATCAACCACCCGATGATCCTGCTGTCAAAGTGTGTCCGGGAAAACGGGGATTTAATGTCTCCCAGTTTAGGAGGGATAACTTTTAACTCGCATCATTCATACTGTGTATTTGAAAATTGCTTTTCGCCCGATCGCTGGTCGGATATAATTCCCTATGACAGGGAATTAAACCTGTTTTGAGTTCATAAAAATAGTTAAAAATCACACGCTTTTCACAGGGTTTTTCATTATGAATTATTCTCATCAAACTTATCGGAAACATTAGGCATATTTTATCTTTTATGTTCAAAGTAGAGTTACTGGTTATTATAAAGATTATAAAAAATCAAAATAATACAAACATTGTAGACTCTTACACGTATTATAAGTATACAAAGAAGAATATTATTTATCATCCCTATACATTTCTCACTACTCATTCCTCTGAACAATTTGCTGAAAGAAATGCCATTAAACCAACAGCAAAAAAAAAACGATCCAATAAAAACGAGAAACCGTAAGGCAAACATGGAAAAAAGTAGTCGGAAATTAGAACAAAAGGAAAACATATTTTTCACACTGAAAAATTCATATTCCGCACATGAATATTCAGCAATCGCACGAATCGCTGACTTTTGAAGGGATTTCGAATCTTACTCAACACTCGTTAGTACAGCCGGCACCTCCGCACACCCTCCTCGCAGGAGCATGTAAATCCAGCTAACCAGAAGCAACACTCAACGCTTCGTTGAGCTGGGTTGTTTCGTTTTACCCGTCGGTGGTGTGTGTGTGTGTGTTTTTTTTTATTCTGGCTTTTTTTTTATTCTCCAGTTCAGCTTTTGCTCATCGCAATGGCTGCAGGCAGCGTGGGCTCGATATGCATATCCTTTCGCTCGTGCTTCTTTTGATTCGTTCGCGCTTTTTTATTTTTGTTCTTGTTTATGCTCACGCGGTACTCACGACAACAACTACTCCGACCCCGGTTAGAGTGCGGTGGCTGCAGGTTTGCAGCAACAATTTGAAATTATGATATTCTATATTCCGGTGCCAAGAGTCATGGCGCACAATTCAGCGGCCCTCGGCAGCATCAAACGGAACAGTGAAACCACGTGCCGCAGCAAGCGGCGGTGAAGGGTTGTACCACTCACCCGGAGCATATTCGAACGCGCCTCGATGCTCGTGTAACGTTACGCTGCAAAAGTGTGTGGTTATGTGTAGGTTTAGTTTTCTGCACGGGGAATGCGACGAGGTAGAAACAAGCTTTGGAGTTTGTTGTCTCGGGCACATACTACTTCAGCTGGTATGGAATGAATACGATGGAAACAAAGTAAAGTGGGATGTAAATATCAAAGCCGATTAAGGCACATGTTGAGGGTTGTATTATATGTAGCCTCTTTATTCTGTACTAACAAATTCATATGAAGTTACGTTACGAAATCATTTGGATTAGTAATATTCTTGTTAATCTTGTGAAATCTTGTGAAAAAATTGGATTATTATTAGAAAATATCTTATTTAAAAGGGCCTGCAGATGGATGCCAATAAGTTGATCTAGTCTGGACTTATGCCTGAAGAGCCGAAGCTACTAGCCAAAGATAGGAAAAAAATCCTATACATGGACTTTAATTTGTGTTTCTGAGATATTTTTGGCTCAGAAAAATTAAAAGTGGCTCTGAATTTTCACGCCCCATATCGCCAGAACTTCAAGCTTGGCATGAAAATCGTCAAATCCGTTTTTCCACCGCCACTGTAAGCGTGTGCGTGTGTCGAACCTAATTACACGTCGTACCGCCAAATCTTGCGGCTGGCTGTTCCGTAAATGCTGAAACCCTATCGTGACATTTTAGCGAAGGCATCCCTTTCACGGAAGCGCCTCCAAACCAAACCCGGCTCCGTGCCGGTGCCGGAAGTTTTGGAGCGACCGAATAGTGGCAGCCAGTGTTTCGAATCGTGGCGCATACCGTCGAAGAGAGTCGTTGTCTATTTCACTTGCGCGGTTTACGTACCACCCCGCTGCCGGATTCAGTTCGCTCATGCATAATATATGGATACGAAATCTGCCCCAACCGGTACGGCACGGCCAAAGGGGTATCACATTCGATGTCAGAACGTCACGAGTACGTGCGCTTCCGGATCGAAACGGGCGGGGAAGAAGCGCCGAACCCGCTTGCTTCTTGAGCGTCCTCGCACGGAAAAGGAAAACCGTTGCCACGTCGAGGGACCTGCCCTCGATGGCACACGATAATAACGATGATGATGATGATGATGACGATGACGGCGATGATACCCTGCTATATTATTCAATCAATTTTGAGGTTGTATCGTGAACCGTCGACTACCGTTTGATATGCTATAGATTGAAATTAAATTTGACTCTATGCATCGGTACCGAGCGGAGCAGCGAGACGGAAGATTTTCATGCTAGCAGTGAAGTTTTCGACAGTTCACCTGGTGTGATTTGCGGAGGCTAAAAGGTAAGTATAGATAAGAACAGCATAGTTGTGCCGTAAAAGAGGAAACATCACTCATTGCAATGATGATTAAGGAGGATGAAGTGAAAATTACGAAACGAAAAAACTATTGTTAAACGATTTTCGAAGACATTTGAAGAATTTTGGTGACCTTTCAAATATATCTATTATTTGAAATATATTTGAATTTTACTCTATACAATATCGTCAAAGTTAGTATCATTCGCATCACTGAAGCCAACTATCTGCAGCGTTCTCTCAGAATTAATCGCTTGAAATGAAAGCATTACTGTTGCTGACGATGATATGTGTGCGACGAAAATTCTGTGGAAATCAATTTCATAATTATACTAAAGGTACTCCTAAAACAGTGGAAAGCTTCCAGCAATTACTATGACAGTATTATGAGAGAAGATTCGTTCCCGGAATCACGTCTTAGCCGTGTAATTTAAAGCAAACGAATTTTCTCGCTGAACTAATCTGAAGCTGGGAAGCAATACGTACCAGCATCTGCGGACGTTATGAAAATTCTATCCTATCCGTCACTTGCTACCCGGAAAATAAGCTAAATTTTCCACCCTACCAGCCGCTACTCCACCGTCCGACAGCATCAACATCGACGCAAATTGTTTGTTTTCGATTATGTTTCCGTTCGTGCGACCAGCGCCCCGTGCCTAAAAACGAGAAAAAATCATCCCATCTCGGAGCGCATCTTTCCCTGTTCTTCGGCTCCGCTTCGACTCCCACCACCGCCAGTTTTTATCGACGATCGGGAATTTGCTTTCAATAAATATCCCTTCCCGTGCGGACTCGTATCGTCTCGTGATGCGGGAGGGTGCGATGCAAAAACGAAAACGAATCAATCGTCCCGGAGACAGGATCGGATAAAATCGATACCGGGCATGCTGGTCCGTCCGTC
The DNA here is from genome assembly GCA_000956275.1 of Anopheles koliensis. Lineage (NCBI taxonomy): Eukaryota > Metazoa > Arthropoda > Insecta > Diptera > Culicidae > Anopheles > Anopheles koliensis. Next base: position 5,482 of record JXXB01001852.1, read on the forward strand.
GAGTCTTTCGTCGGCAACGATTAAGAGGCGCAACGGGTGAATCGAACGAGAAATTCGATTTCCTTCGCTGGTGCGGAAAATGGATGGGATTGGCAAAGTGGGGTGGAGGGCGAAAAAAAACGCCCGGAAAATGGTCTGCATACACTTACGCACGCTCACTAACACAAACACGCACACAGAGCGACGCAGAAGCGAGCAAAGACAACGAGAGCACGAGATGTGTTCTTGATTGATATTTGCGTTTAATGAGTGCTTGATGACGACAGTTTTTCATCGAGCCACCCGGGAGGGCGGCCCGGTTCGGGTTTTAGGCCCAGTTGCGAACAACCTACGGGCGCTTTGCTGGCCAGCCACTGCTGCTCTGTCGTTCAACTCACTGTGCAGCTATTATTCTAGCCTGCCTTCAATCGTTTTTTTTTTCTCTTCTGAGTACGCCATCTTTCTCCCGGATTTCGACGGCCGGCATCGTGTGGGCTTTTCTTACACACTCAAGCACGGCCTTTGTTGGGTTTGCTCAGCGCACAAAAGGAAGCAAAGAAAGTCCGGCCCCGGGACCGGGAGCACCGAGCATGGGAATCTCCCTTTCGATCGGGGCCACCGATTTATCGTGCGTTTTTCTCGCCGATGGCAGCTGATAGTGCGCCCGGTTCCAGGAGCTGGACGAAAGTCGTACTCGTACCGGTGCTGGAAACCGGTGCCCGGAAATCCTTTCCCTCCTTCGCAAGCCACCGGCGAAGCACACATTTGTACGCAAAAGACTCCAGCGCGCACGGGCTTTCGATGGTAATTAAGAAGATAAATATTGAAGCCCGCAGTGCGATTCACGCGGGAAGCAATTTCACTTGCCGACGATTAATCATTCGCCCCGGGGATGGCGAGGCGACTCCAGCGCGCCATTTGTTGATGAGGACGATTCCGGCAATCGAATTGACTCACTTTCGTGTCGTTTGAGATACTGTTTTTTTTTTTGCTTGCAAAGAATAGCTCGCAAAATCCTCTCGTAATGAATGGATCGGTGGGTGATTTTATGGGAACGGCTTTCCTTCGGGAAAGTTGCTCCAGAAGCAAAGGTATTGCATCACTGAAACGCTTGCTTTACAGAGGCTTGTCGAAGTAAATCGAATTTAAATCATTTGATGAAAATGTTAACCCCAACTACGCGCCACTGAGGGATACGTTTTGGCATTTCTTGCCACCCGCAAGCGGCACGATTTTTGATCGAAAAAACACGGGACCAAGGGTATGGAGCGACTTCCTTCACGTGTCCATAGGCCGGCGCAAGTTATGAAGAGCATTATTGACACGCATTGAACTTCAAAACAGGCAGCACGCGCCTGTTCCAACTTCCGCACCGGAACGAAACCGACATCGGGGCGACCGGGCGTTGTTAGGCAGTAAGTATTACGAAGCACGGGCAACTTTTCGGCAGCACGGATGACTGGTGAAAAGTTGACAGGTTTTTCCAACCCCACACCGCCGCGCGCCCATTTGCCAGACGGTTTGCCCGCTGGTAAAAGGCTGCAGCCGCCGACCGAAACCGGCTGAAAAATGTGTTTCCGGAGCCGGAATTTTCCCCAATTTTCTCGTCCCCGTCCCCGGACGCGGCCGGCTTGGGCTTGACTGAAAACTGATTTCTCATTCTAATTTCCAATTTGACTACCATTTCTTTGTTCCTTCCCGTGTGCCGTGGAAGGGAATGGGGGACGGATGGAAAGGATTACCTTTTGCACCTATCGAAACATTGGCAAGGATTCGAAGTTTTCAAAAAAAAACCCACTCACACACACAAGAAGCGAAAATCTGCCTCTTCGTAGGCACTTTACTGGTTTTGGGGTAAGGAAACTAGGCTCAGCACATTTCGAGGCCCCCGAGCAGAGAAACTGCGTTTTCTGCGGAGTCAGTAAAACTCATTTCCTTCCTTGTTTTTCCCTTCCTATGCGGGAGGGAAGCGGGATGTGTGTCCATTTTTTTTTCTTGCCAACTCTTTCGTCGGGCCTGTTTGGGCCTTCTAAAATGAAATGTGTCGGAGGGAAAGTTTGATAGAAGGGTTTGCGAAAACTTTATTCCACGTCGTCAGCAATGAGAACGCAGTTGACGTCGTTCTTTTTGCAGGTGCAGCTCATAAATGGACGGCGCGCGGTGAGTCGGTGTGGAGCATTAGTGTTTTGCCTACGAACAAAACCAACCGTAGTGGAAGGAAAGTTTCGTGCTGTTGGAGCAAATATGCGCCGAAAAAATTGCAAGCAGTAAGTTTTGTTTGATACTGTGATAGTCTTCTGCATAATTTTATTTAATTACAAATAAAACATGAATACTTTCTTTCCCTGCGTTATTCAATTATGCTTTCTATAATATAAGCATACGAAACAAGATCTTCTATGAATCAGCCTATTGTTTATTTCCAACTTACATTTTTTTAATCCGTAATGTAGCTCAAATATTAGCTACAAATTAGCAATTTTTTTAGTACTCACAGATTTAAAGCGCTATAATTCTGGACCCAAAATTGATTACTCACCTGTGAAAGAAAAAAAGATATTTAATTGTTAGCTTTTAATTACAGGAATATCAATTTATACATGTTTTAAGTCCATTTTTATTCTATCGATTGTTGAAAACCGTAGAAAGGAACTAGAGAGTACTATTAAAACCATTTCTCTTCCACTGTTCCTGTTATGATGTTCTGTGTTTGACGCAAATGCTGCTCTAGAGAAGACATAATCGTTTTTCAATCGTCTTGAGTGGATGTTCAACGCTAAACCACCAGCACACGATTGAAAGCGAATAGTCAATAGTGAAGCACAACTGCAATCAAATGGAGCCATGAGCAGTTGGAGAAGAGAAAGAGCGAAATAAATGTCGGTTGAGTTGTAAGCGGGTATGTTTCGTATTTAGCTGAGACTTATCTCACTTCGAAGGAAGGCTATCTTCGTTCAACAGCAGAAAAAAACAGTAGGTTTGGAACCATTTTACAATTATGCACGAATTGCGAATTTGAAGTGATGAAAATATGTGTTAACAAAATGACATCAACCCATGTTTGGTGCTAAAGCTAAAAGCGGTATACGCCACGAATAATCATTTGATTATATTACAAGAAGCCCGTGAGGGTGTAAAAACACATCCTCGAAGAAAATCAAAAGCACAACACACTACGGATCATGTACGCTGGTGCGCATTGCGTTCTAGACACCCTGCCAAAAATACATTACAACATGCTTTTAACCTGTCACGATTATTAATATAATTATGTTTAATGGTTCCCTCTGCTCGTCGTGTCACGTCGTGTAAGCAACCGGCTCTAGCACGGCAGCCCATTGTGTTGTACCTAGCTACAGAACACGGCGCTTCACAAGAGCTCACTTCACGACCGTAATGACTTTGTGCACTAATTTTCGGAGGTTATCCCCGAACCTTCGCCGCGTCCCGACGAGGCTCCGTAGCGCGCGCGGGAAAACGCATGAGAAGTAAAGAAAAACCCATCGCAGCCACCGAGGTTCGCACGTTTGACACGCGTCCCTCGGTGAGCAGCGCGAACTTGCGGCGTGGTGTACAAACTAAATTTTAATTAGATTGTTGTGTTTCCCATTCCGCACAAGCGGCAACCGTGTTCATGTGTATTTCTGCGTGTGCATTCACCAAAAACGCCAAAGCCTCACAACACCGTGATGGTGGGTGGGGAAAGTTTTCCCGCATCTCTTTTCTTTATTTGCGAGGGTGTTTCGGGGAAGAAAGGAAACGATAGCGTCACGGCTCCCACCTTCGCACCGAGGTCTTGAGGTTAACGAACGGAGCAGCAAAGGTTGTTGTAAGATTTACACCCGTTTGAACACGGTGAGGGCGGAACCGGCACCGGGTTCGCTCAAGTGGTTCGTGTTCGCTTTCCACGCGCGTGGGCTGCTTACCGGAACAAGCACTCGAGCAGCGTCCTCCGGCTGACGACTGCTGACAAGCGAGTTCCATGGGAAAGGAACTCGTCCTGATGGAAAAATGAATAAGATTGTAATAAAAGCGTTTTCCCAGCAGGTGCGCGGAGGCGACGAGGTGTCGGTTAAATTTCCCGTCTTAAAACGAAACAACCTGAGCACACTCGGGCGAGATGCTCGTGTGTCGGAGATAGTTTGCGATTGTTAGTTTAGCTGTGAAAATACACCACCTGCCGGCGAACCACATTCTCCGTAGCGGAGTCGGGAAAATTATCCTTATCCAACGTCTATCACCATAATAATCATTTTCAGGCTACAAGATCTTTTGCCATCACCATCGCCATCATCATCACCATCATCATCATCATCATCATCATCGCCGCCATGCCCATTATCTCATCTCGCCGGTTGCAGCGGTGGAATGAAAATGCGATCAACGATGGCCATCTCAGCTCGGGACCGGGTTGAAAGATGACCCGTCAAGATCAGAGGCCACCCGGAATCGGATAATACTTGGTGATGGTATCCAAGCCCCCCGTCAAGCATTCCGAACAAGTCACCTCCTACCTCGATTAAGGTAGGAAACCGTGCTGAATCCACCTGCGGAATTTCACTTCACGCATGATCCGCAAAATCCCTCGTTCCTCCGGACAGTAAAAAGGATGATGGTGGAACGGTTATGGTCCTGTTTCCGGCCCATCTTAAAACACAAAACACACACACATGTGCAAGCGAGAGAGTTTATGTTGTCACCCACGGTCGCCGACACGGGTGGTGGAAACGTATGGTGGAAAACTTTCGTCTCATTAAAGAGAAACTCGCTCCTGGGTGGGGTGGTGCGGCGAAGACGACAGGCATCGGCAACGGGCGATAACTTTCTATCGCGATGCTCACGTTTGACGTTGGTTGATTTCCGGACACCCCTCATGCCCCTTCCTCCCACGGATTCACCCGCGGTGGCCGTAAAATTTGTTGTTCGGTTAATTTAACGTTTTGTTGTGTTGATGCTTGCCGACAGTGAGTGAGAGTACGCCGCAATGGCCATGTTAACAATGCGACAATGCGTGTATGAACAAGCAGCTTAAGCATCCCGCCGTCAAATTTGAAGGTGAATTTGCACGCAGTTTCGG
>JXXB01001876.1:0-23346 GCA_000956275.1 Anopheles koliensis
AATGTAATCTAACATGCGGGTGTAGTCTGAATCCCAACAAAAGACCCATATCAAAGATAATTGGTTAATCAAACTATCTCCACCCCGCCGAAATCACCATCGACCGCCCATCGAATTCAATTCGCTTTAAAAGTCAGCATCGTGTACAACGGGTGGCAATCGTGTGTGTCTGTTCGTGTTCGTAAGTGGAAGATATTAGGATACAAAGAGATCTAGATCCATCGGAACACGTACACTACACCATTCACCCAGAAGCTTAGGGATGCGGTACAACGAACGTACCGGAACTGTTTGAGGCAGCCAATCGGTCAATTCAATTTTCAAGATCGAACCATTGTTGTACACCAAGGCGTACTTGCCATCATCGTTCTGGGGTGCAAAATTTCACGGCGCTTTCGTGGAGGAGAGAGGTCGACGTAGGAGAGCTGGTTATGCTCCACTTTTATATCTGCAGCGCTTGAGCCGATTATGTGTTTCCGGTAGTGTGGTATTACCAATGTTCAGAGGCAAGTTTTTCTTGTCTATATGTGTGTATGTGTGTTTGTATGAATCAACCGTTATTCGTAAAGAAAGAATAGTTGTAACGCAAAGTTTATTTCCCACGTCAGACGATATGTGACCTCCAAAGGAAAACCGTTTGCTCGCAGTGCGTCTTTTGGATTTCAACGTTGATTAATGACCTGCAAGTGATGTAGGCTACGGTAAAGGCATTGGAAAATAGCTTACCTATGATGAAGTGTACGCCGTACGATATACCAATTACTTCTGTGCCTGTGCATTGTGTACGAGTGGTTCGGGAAAAACGGTTGCTTCGTTAACCCACGTAGCACATCTATTCCTTGAAGCATGGTTGTAATTCGAAACAAGAACCGAACCCCGTTGCTCGGTAATGGTGGAGTGAGAGTAGTACAAGTGGCACCTTTTTCTGAGCCGGTTCCGGTTCGACCGTGCAAGGTACCGGGAGTGGGTGGCAATGAGAATCGAATCTGCAAAACCAGACCATCCTTACGACCCGGCAACGACCTTCAAAGCGGCCGGCTGGTAGAAAGCGAAGCATTAATTACAGCAACCTGCAGCGCGATAGGGAATCGGAGAAAATCCAAACACTTCAACACTGCCGACGCACGTGGAGTAATTATGCTGCAAAAATAGAGGCGGTCATGCACACTGGTCCTGCTGCACCTGCACTGCCGGATTACGGCAATGCACTTGAACGCCTTCCAGCTTTTCGTAAGAGTACTACGTGTGAAAAAGTGATTTCTTGTACTTTTTATCTTACGTAAAAACAGTTGAATAAAAAAATCATACAAAAACCTGTCCATAAAAAAACTCTCAAATGCAGACCACCGGCGAAGCTATGTGGTGGTGTTCGGGAATACATAGTTCAACTCGTAAATTTATCGGCAGCGGTGCAACGCCCACCGGATAAGTTTTTTGTTTGCCTTTGAATCATAGCCGCAAACAACTCGTGAAGCGTACAAGGATTACTTGAAACATTTTTATTCCTTTTACGCTACTCATCAGCTGGCTCGTTATGTTAGCGTTGTGGTGTGTGGGTGCGAACATGATGCAAAATATGCTTATCTAACCTTATAGTTGTTGCTGCTCACGCTGATTTTCTTTTTTGCCTGGCTCCTGACGGTCCTCATGCGTTCTGGGTGATGCTATGAGATTTAATTCAAGCCACTTCGAAGGCTTACTATTTCCAGTAGTACTTCAAACACAGTTCAACATCAAGAAGTCATTAGAAAGTTTGTTATTCGTCGATGACCATGTTGTGGATGGGCTCGCATCCTAGCTTCCTCGGGCAGCACGCTACATGCCTCAGGCGAAATCAAGAACGTCTGCAAAACTACGACATAGCTATGCGCACGCAAACCACCGGCTCCGGGCTTCAAACTTTGCTGACCACAACAAGCAAATAGACAATAGACAGAGCAATTCCCAAAGCCACCTCGGGAGTCTCACCACATAAATCACGCTCGCCAAATAACGCGCTGCCGTCGAACACACACTACCCCGTCACATCGATCGGAGCGGGATCATCTTTGTTTCGGGCGCATTAAAACTTATTGAACTCGGGCGAGGCTGAAGCTTGCCTCAAACATTTCAACCCAACCGCGTACCGCACGCTATGGTATTAATTAAAGTTGAGAACTATTTTCCGGCACGGCAAAGGGCGGCTGGGGTCAACTGTATCACGCGCTGGTCGCCGTTGGTCTCAACCGTGGACGGGAAACGGAAGTTATGGTTGCCTCTAGAATTGGCGACCGACTCGGAATGCTACGGAACGAAACCTGGTGACCGTTCTGCACGGAGACTGAGTGTGGCGTTTGGAATTTGGATTGAAATTTGTCCTAATAACTTTCATCCAACTCAGCGAAGAGCAATGCTACAGTGTCTGAAATTGCACAATTCACAATCAATGTTTTCACTCAGTGGGTTTTGTTATTGTTGAAGCTTGTGGATGTTGTGCTATTTTTCTTCCGTTTTATTATAGAATAGATTTATGTTTTGCTCCTGCGGTATATCAATAGATACTTTAATTTTTCTTGTTGTACAAGTACGAGTGTTGTATGTTGTACGAGCTATAATTTAATTGAACTTATAGTTTTTTAGTTAATTTATGTGACTCTGGGAACATATAGCTAGAAATAATTTTATTAAAAAACTTTAAATTTAAAGCACTCAGTGGTTTTTGTTGATGTAGAAGCTTTTGGATGTTGTGCTATTTATCCTCCGTTTTATTATAGAATAATTTTATGTTTTGCTGCTTGCGGTAAATCAATAGAGACATTATTTTATGTTGTATAAGCTTTAATTTAATTGAACTTGTAGTTTTTTAGTTATTTTTTGTGACTCTGGGAACATATAGTAAGAAATAGCTTATTGTAAGTATTACAAAAATAGCATATAACATGTCAGCAAGAACAAAGTATTATAATTTTTTGAGATAATTATAAAATATTCAAATAATAATTGGCGATGTAGGTATCCAAAAATGTTTATGTTATGTTACATTTGTTTGTTTTGGCAAATGCTTGTTATTAAAAAGATGCTTGTTCTGAAATTAGTAATAGTTTTGTACGTTATATTTGATGAATATTTAACGATAGAAAGTTGATGTGTTGATTATTGAATTGAACAAAATAATTGAATACAACGCAAATAATGATTTGCTTATTTTTGTTTTAGTCAACTGCTGAAATTACAGCCGTGAAACAATGTTTCTCCTCACACACTGACATGTTTCCATTTTCGATTATGTCACATGGTGAGCGAGACAATTTTGTTTTATGTCGTGTACGGCAAGTTCGCGTACCGCTCGATCGCTTTGGGAGGTGCAAGAATATAAGCGAAAAATGTACATTTGCTCCCCACGGCAAAACACGTCCTTTCGATGGTTTACGACAGCTTCGTGGCTCCATTAAGTGTAGCCAGTGCCGTTGCACATATGGAGTGCAAACCATTTCCACGAGCCAACATCGTCCGCCACAAAGGCAAAAGTAACGCGGGGTGGCTTCATGTACCCACGGTGCAAATGCAGTTCCGGGTGAAGCGCATCAGTTGTCGACAGTTTCCGGTCTCCGGTGGGAAGCAAGAACTCATTTTATCCGCTCCAATTCGATGTATCGAGCGTACGTTTGCAGGTCCCACCACTGCCGGAGCTTTCTTTCGGTCGCATGCATTCCAAGACGGTTCCGGCACACCGCTACGAGCCAATGAACAACAAATTGTACTTACACTTCCTTCGATGGAACTAATTCCGTAGCAGCGTTCCCTTTTGACTTGAAGCGAGAGCAACTTTGCTGCACATCTGGGCACAATTGGGGCGCCCATGCGGTCGTCTTTGCCGTCGTCGTTTTCGTCGTTCGTACGCCCTGGTCTCAAGTTTCTTTCACCCACTGAAGTTCCCGCTCTCCCAAAGTCCCAAAGTAATGTAATGAGTAAATGAAAATGAAACTTTTCGCCCGCTTTCTTCGGCCAGCGGTTGCCTACGCCGGTGGAAACGCGGTACGCTTCACACTTGGGCACAAAGGCAAACGCCACGGCCACGGCCACCGGAAAAGGTTGAACCCGAAATGCAACGGATCTCGTCGTCTTCCGGTTTCGTTTATCCAACGTTTACCGCTGCGGACGGTTGGTTTTCGGTTTTTCGGTCGAACTGTCAGCGTGTCTGGCCCGGCACCGGTCGTACGGATAGGCGAGCGAATCCTTTCTGAGCGGAGCGACTCGTCAGGGATCTGATATCACACGGATACACGAAGCGGACTGCTGAAGCGAACGCCGAGTGGCCCCGTGGCAAAGTTTTCAAAGTTATTTTTAATTTAGGACAAACGCTGCAGCACCACCCGGCAACATGACAGGGATTGGGTTTGGCAGGCTTTTGACGTAAGCAGAACCTCGCATCGGGGGTTTTTTGTTGTTGTTGCTACAATCGTCGGGGAGGAAGTTGTTTGCGGAAAACTCTCGGGACTCGTGGAAGGATTAAAAGTTCGCGAGTGCTAACTAACGTTGTCGGTTTCCTTGTTCGGGGGAAATTGTTTTTTTTTTTTTGTGTGACAAGATCCTCCGAAACAACTGTGTGTCTAGTGGTCGTGGTCAACGGGTTATCGCGTGGCTTTTTGCATGGTTCTTTGGGGTAAAGTATCCGCGTTTGTGCTATGGGCATTCCGGTGCATTCCCTGAGCAAAGAGGGGTTAGGTTTGCTCTCAGCGGACCGTCAGAGCTGCACTCGGAAGTTGTCCGGTTGTGTTGAAAGGTGGAGCAAAGTGTTTGGCCGAGCAAAGTGCTCTGAATTTCTTTGATAGAGTATTTTGTCATGGCCAGAGAAGTGGAGTCAGTGCTAGGGAAGGGTATTGCTGCGGCAGGCCGTTGTGCGTGGTTGAGATGTGGATAATAAGGTAAAGTGTAGATTTTGTTTCTGGCAAAAGTTTGCCCATCATCATTGGGGAACTAATCGCCAGCAATTGTGAGTTCGGATTGAGCTAAACCAAATAACTCACCACAATGCTGGGTGAGTTATTGAATTGGCGTGTGGTGGTTGAATGTTTGTATAATCAGATTTTATTAATTCGGCCTTTAGTCCATGCGAAGGTGAGAAGATTATCCGAATAATGTCATAATCCTTAGTTGTCATTGTACCACAATTTGAACGAAATGAACGCGGTGTTAGTTTTAATTAAATGTTATTTACAATATTAAAGTTTGTTTTCCATTTATCACAAATTTTAGCACTGCGTTAAAAATTAACATTTCCATAATTCAATATTCATCCAAGTCTCGCGATTCTTACAAAACATGAAACAATCACTTAGTGCCATAGTGACGTCTCGAATAATGTAAAACCAAACTATTAATTTGTGCTAACAAATTGCACCATTCTTCACAGTGGATAATATTCTTCTCACGTTCCATCACTAGTCGGGGAACACCTTTTTTTTACTCCTCGCGAACCTCGCTTCGAATGCGAACAACTATTTGCAGCGAACTTGAGCGTGAGCTTCCAACTGTTTCTGACTCTTTCTGTGCGCCCCGGGCCCGGGGAGTAGTCTGCTTTCGCCCACGGTTTACACTTTGATACAACAAATTGATTACATTTTCATAAATTTGCTTACCAAGCGTACGGGTCGTATCCGGCCAACCGATGCTATTGCTGATTTCTTTAGCCGACCGACCCCGGCGCTTTGTTCACTCGGACACCATTCGCATCGGTATCGATGGATCATTTCACCATAAAACTGGGGCTGGGTAAATATCTGAAGGATAGTTTGTGCATTTGTTTGTCCCTGTAACTGCCGCTGTGTACGTACTTTTCTTTGTCGGCAACACGCGTTTCCGTGCGACGAATCTTTTGATCCCCGGGAGGGCCATCGCTACCCTCGCCCATCATACTAAAAGGTTTATAGTTTTTGAAGAGGTTTTCAGGACCCTGTTTGCCACCCCGTGCGACGACGACTACTGGCACCAACGGGTCTGTGAAGCTTTTTTTTCGGGTTCGCACGGATCCATTTGCTCGATCCGAACGGACGCTACACGTGACGCTCCAGTGCGGTTCGTGTGAAAACTAGGGAATAGGGCAACGTGTGTGTTACTATTTTACGAGATTACGTAAACATTAGCATAAAACGTGAGCATCTGTAAATGTTTCTATTCATCTGAAAGTGTTCGTAATCTACGGTTGTGCGCGGGAGTTTGCTTGGTGACAAAAATGGTAAAATTTTGTGTTAATGATTTTTGATCGCACTTTTTTCCGCAACTCCTGCTTAGCTGAAAGCGTAAGTCAGGTATGCAGCAATACTAGCAATTTACAATTTGCTTATAATTGCAATTGTTTATAATTTAAAACATACTGGTTTCACTATATCTTATTTTTAGATTAGTAAGCATATAGCGCAACTTTATATAAATGAACCAACATGTACGAGTTTGCACATAAAACCCATTTGCGTGTTCCAAGACGGTGAGTGTTCTGCTCTCATGATCCTATCTAGCACCGTCTTTTTTGGAAACCCTTCACCGCCGGCGAAACGAGCGCACGAACTTCCCGCTTATGACCCATTGGAGGGTATAAAATTCGGATAATCCTAAACAAATGCTAATAAGACTCTCGACCAAAAACTGGACCATGCAGTGTAGCATCCGGCAGCACCTGAGACAGTCAAAGTAACACCAGGCGGTAGGCAAAGGTTTCGGTACGATTCGGCCGCAGCGGAATGACAACGGGCTGCTGGTGGCTGGTGGCAGAAGAGAACCCTTTTTCCAAGCGAATCATTTGAAAGCCATTTCCGAACGGCCCCCCAGAGGGCTCCGGTGATGTTTTACATTCACACTGATTATGGAGGGTTCGGTATTTTATCCCTCTCGCTCTTCCCCGGCCCGACGCCGCGGAGCTTTCAGATTATGTTCAGGCAGCACTGCCTTGGCCTCCCAGGACCCTTAGTGGGCTGTAATTTGTTGGCGCACTCGACACTTGAATGGAGCTCGCACTGCGTTTGGGCATCATTACACTGATGGGATTGACTCATAACCTCATTACGGGAGCATTAAATTTCATCGTTCGCACTAGCTTCTTACGACTAGGAAGAAGGTTAGGGAAGTTGAAGAATCTATCCTGACGTACTTTTCGGTCGGCAGTATGCTACTCTCGCATGAGATTGATTTTCTAGCATATTTGTTTTGTTCGTTTGTTTGTTTTCGCAGCTTTTCAATTTTTCGAAACTTATGTTTTTTGATATCATTACATGAGTGATTGAGACAGCAAATTGACGATATTGAAAAATAGGAGTTTAAGAAATATAATTTAAACATTTTCACAGTATCACCCACAAGCACTTACCGATCGTGGTTTAACTCAGAACGGATGAAAGATCAAGAGATCCGTCGATCTTAAGCGGTTTTATAAAAGATAGTTACTTCTTCCTAACTGGTATTAATTTTTCGTGAAATGTTTCCTAAAAAATGTTTATTTTTTATTGAAAAATCTCTAGCTTTATTAATTGCTTCATTCGATGATGAATGGCACGGCATTCAGCGCTGGGCATCATCCTGCATCCGATTTATCATCATTTGCATTGATTTTTCCACTTTTCCCGTCACACGGAACAGATGATACGGACCGAGTGACATTCACAAATGCGTTAAAATTAATGTCAACGCACTATCGAGAAATGCAAACCGATTGAAAAATCATCGTAAATTGAATTCAACCTGTCCGGACAGTTGGACAGCTTCACGGAAAGTTGTTGTGTATGGTTGGGCAAACGTGTCATTCGTGACGCGAAGTTCAACCTTGATCAAATGTCATCGGGCTCGAGTGTCTCGGTGTGATTTTGCGTACGCTGGTGCGGTTCATCAAAATTCAAACGATTGTTGTATTTGGTAATTGGATTTATTTGATTTCTTTACCATTTAACCGAACGTGCACCGGTGCTCATTAATGTTGGAGAATGATTTATGAGACACATACCGTCGTTTGGAAAATCCTTGCCTCCGGGGTTGGGCTCCGCTGATGGGCTCCTGCGATTGCACGTTTGAGAGAAAGAGAGCACGAAAACGGAGATAGAGTGGGCGGCGAACGAAATTAAAACTGGAAATGTCCGTTGTCATCAGCATCGGTGGATGGAATAATCAGAAGTAGAAAATAAAAATGTCCATTTTGCGCGCTCGATCTCGTTCTCTCGCTCTCGCTCTCCGCCCAGGCACTGTTATCTGGTGATGCAGATCGACCCGGCGCAGTGGAATACCATTAGCAGTAGCACCATTTTTACATTCATTCATTTATTACCACAGCTGTGGCCGTTTGTGCGGATCCGCTGCCAAAGTCATTTCATTAAAAAGAAACGTCTCGATCGTGCCAGCTCCAGTGGCGAGCGGTCGGGAATCGAGCAGAGCAAAAAAAAGGATTGCACGAAGGAGGGAGGGAAATTTTTCTGGTTGGTTCCCCGTTGTCTGCCGCACGGCCAAAGCGCCAGGGCGAAAACTTATGGCCACTGCAGTAAATTACTGTCCATCCGAGCACCCGGAATGGTTTCGGGGATCGTTTGTCGAATGTATGCCGAACTGCATTCATTACATTTCCGGACAGACCATTCGACCGACCGGTGGTGCAGGTGGCTGCCTCGTGTGTGTGTGTGTGGTGTGGTTGCGCATCGTGGTGTGCCTGGTCCTTTAGTTGGCGAAGTGGGCCAATGCATGGGCATGCATGCATACCAGCGGGAACAACATAATTTCCCAGCCCAGTTGTAGCAGCACCAGCCAGCACTCAAATCCATCGGAAAGGGATCGGAACGCAACACGCGGAACACGTGGGAAGGGGTGCTGGGAAGAATCCAATAGAAATTGCGCCTCCCGGGACTTCGGAAAGATGAAGTCAGGTTTGAAGGAACCATTTGGCCCTAGATTCGGTGTATACGGAAGGTAAAAAAAAAACACAACCGTACACGGCAAATTTACGATCAGCCAGGCGTAGCCGAGGCCCCGGTCGCGCGATGAAATAGTTTCAATTTTTCCGAAAACCCTTTTTCACTAATCCATTTTTGGCAACCATTTCGGTGAAGTTGTTTCGACCTTTTCGGGAAATGGGTAGAAGCAAAAAAAATCCACACACACACACACACACATACACACACACACACACACACACTGCGCTAAAATTCCTATCAAGCGTCGCGCACGTATTGAAACGTTATCAAAGCGAAGGCATGGGGCTACAAAAAATCAGAACACTTGCATTCTTGCCCGGTGGATGCAGCAAACAATTAAGAAGTAGATGCGTTTTTTTGTGTGTTTTTGCAGCTGTTTGCCTTACTTTAAATCTACCGAGCATAATATCTGTGTAAATGGCACACGGTATCAATTTTGCTCACGCTTATGCAGCATATTTTCGCCTGGATTATCACGCTTTTGTTTTTTTTTTGTTTCTTAGTTCACACGGATTTTTACTCCGCTGAGATCCTAGATCCACTAAGCGCGGAGTCTTTTGTTCGGATTCGTGTTGTTGTTACGCACACATTTCATTTCCAACCCCCTCCCTCCTCTCCCCTGGATCCCGCTTTATCCGGGAAAGTGTAAAGTGAATGTCTTAAACAACAGCGCAGCGCAAAGTCGAGCAGCTTCATTTTCAATTTATAACCATGGCATGTTTGGCTTCGCGTCTTGGCCGTTTGCCGTTCTCGTTATTGCAGCAGTAGCAGCGCAACGTTTGCCTCCGGATGCAGGAAGGAACCGAATCTTTTTGTTTGATTTTAATTCGCTTGAATCTCGTTTTCTTCTGCGTTCGCTGCTGCTGCGGCGCCATTGTCGCATCGTCATAACTAACATCTCTCTTCTTCTCCGTCCTGTCTTTGTTTCATCTCTTTCTGCAGCGAGTACCGGAAAAACTATGGGACGTCTGCCAGCGTTCCTCCCTTTTCGCCCGCGGCTTCCCAGCAGCCCTCGTCGGAGCAGCAACCCCAGCGGTCCATCATCTATTGCGTGCACGGACAGCTGGCCAACTCCTGCTGCGAGCTGCCAAACGAGCTCAGCATCAGGAAGATTGACTGTAAGCGTGTTGACTGTGTTAACTTAGCTTCCTAAGTTTGATATCGCTTTTTACTCTGTTGTTTAGCGTGCTTTATATTTATGCTACTTAAGATTGTTTCACTCACAACTTCGATAGTCTTATCTTACGTCCCGTAAGTCCCGTAGAGAAAATGTAGTTGGGAAAAAGTTGTCCCTAAATGAATACACGAACGGTTCGGCGTTGTAGAACGTGAAAGAAAAAATGCGAAAGATTTTAAAGGTAACGCAGACTTTGTCAGTAAAAAAAACTTCTAGGAGATTCAGGATATTGTTTTCTGCGTCTGCGGGTCGAATCGAACAAGCAGGTTGGTTCATGATTCATTCGTTCGAGCAAAGGTATGCTTGGCTGAGATATGACCTTTCGTTTGCGCAACAGAATGTGGTGAGGCATCTAAACATTTTTCATTCTTAAACGCTGGGTAATTGAATTTTCATCGTCCCGGACATGCTTTTGTTCCTTGACGGCTGGTTTTGTCGGTGTTTGCGTTGGGAAATCGTCTCTTGCGACTTGTGTTTCCAATTTTTTTGTTCGTATTTTTTCCAAGAAGTCAAACGATCTAGACATAGTGTAAATGAAAGATGTATGCCGCTTGCTCGAGAGGGTATGGAATGGACAGTTATTGTTGGTTCAACAACAGACAAGTTTGCAGATGAAGATGTCATGAAGGGATGCCGTGACGGACAGGATGAGCAAACAGCCACCGGTGGCTAACAGCGTTGAGTTTGCTATTGCTGTGTTTAATATTTTTCTTTGCCTTTCCGGATTGGTCGGTTTGAAGAGCATACACGCACACATATACACAGACAGCACGGCAACGGATAGGAATTATGCCCAGGAAAGCTTCACGATTAGTAGGAAAATTAGTTTTACTTAGCCATATTTTTCCCACACACCATAACAGCCTACCGAGGTTGCCAGTCGGACTGACGCCGGTTGCAAATATTTGCAAACACAAACTGTCAGTTTCAGTGACTGCCCAGCGCCAGCTCAGTCCGGCTACCACTCGTTGTGGTATGGCGTCCACTTGGTCCCGACCATTGAAGTCTTACCATTTTATGATGCATGAGTGGTTTATTAGTTCTCCGGGCCCGGGTTCAGCTATGATTAATCTTTTACGCTGACTTGATCAATAATTTCCCATCCAGTGAGTGTGCTAAGATCACTCGATGGTTTCGGGAATCTTCGGAGCTGTCGGTTTTGTAAGCCCATAATCCATGAATAATCTCCACAACGGTCCGGAGCCGGAACAGCGGGACGGAATGGGATTTGATTGTGTCGACTAGCATTGGCAGATCATGTTTGCGTTAAGTGAACACAATAATCACTTGACTCAGCGTAAGTGCAACGAGAATGGAGTAATTGGTGGCCAGAAGATTGAAATTTTAGTTATAATTCCTTGGACACGTTTGGTGATACATGCATTGCATAAATCAAAATAGGTTATACTAAAGTTATTTTAAGATGCTTCTACCGTGATATTTATCATCGTTAAAGCTCGACATCATCGATTTCATATCTGGTCTCGTCTTCGTACCGATGCATGCAAAACATTCTTGAAAAAAAAAACTAAACTTCACGGCAACAATAGTGTTAATTTGCTGCTTTGGTTATTTTGTCGTTATTTTTTGCTGCTGAACAAAAGTTGCAACCGTGCGACGATAGACAGTATGCAATTTTGACGACAGTTTTCTCCTCTTTTCGTCGCTAGTGCCACTTACCTCCCATCACCAATGCTCTTCTAACCAAGACTGACAGGCGGCTATAAACGCCTTGACGGAGAAAAGCGGTTATTTGCCTTGGAAAGGAATTCCAACACTACGATGTGTGTTGTGTGTGTGTGCATGTTTGTGTATGTGTGTCTGTGTGTAGGAAAAGAGAAATATCCAAATGAAACCGACCAGCGGAAGCAGAAAAGGGGAACGCCAAAAAATAAAAAAATCATAGAAGGAATCAGTTTTGGAAAATCGGTGCCGTAAGACGATCGGAAAAGTATTTTCCATCACGGAGCGTGACATGAAGCAAAAGTTGAAAGAGTAGAACTGGTATGACTGGATTGGGTGGAGAAGGGGTGGGGTGAAAATCACGGTAACGACTCATAGCACGGCTGGTAGCAATGGCGATTGATGCAGCGATGCGGTAGAAGCAAGTAGAAATTGCGGAACCGATCGAGAGTTTGTGATTGAAGTTTTGGATTGCGGTTCAATGTGCATTTTTCGTGTGAGTGTAGGAGGATAGAATTTCCCTCATTTGATTTTTTGTGTGTACCTTCGTTTCTGCGCTTGCGGTTGCGAGAATTCGTTTTCGTTCCTCTTTTTATGGGAATTTTTTTACCGTACCGTGGATTAGTTTTAATTACCGCGAAGGGTGGTGATTTAAAAATGGGGTATTTTTTCTATCGTTTAATTAAATGGCAGAAAACGTTATTCGAAAAATCAATTGAACAGTAGAGATGCCTTCAGTGTCTTTTTTGCAGTGTTTCATGTAGATGCACCATTGTTTTCCTTGTAACATCTGCAGCGTCTTTAAGACAATTGTTGTTCGTACGATCATTAAGAAGGGGAATTAAACTTAATAGGGTAGGATTTCGGAATTGAAATTAAAAACATGACAGCACTTTAAATGATCAGCTTTTTAGCACAAATTTTCACCATCAATGTTCAAATAGCCACCCGCCACGTAATGACGCTTACATCTAATCCCAATAGCGGCTAGCATTAGCAATCGCAGCGCTTTGCATACTTGAGTGGTTCAACTTTGATTTATAATCCGTAGTAATTCTCCGTGTCAAACACATGCACGCACATGTAATTGCTCACTCGCCAATGCACAACCACATCGTCTTATCTGAATATTTCTCTAATACTCTGCCTTTCGCTATCGCTATCTCTCGCTCGTTTCAGCACACTGCCACAAACCCCGTACGGAAGGGATCGATAAGATAGCACGGAAGAAGCTCATGCTGGCGAGTGTGCTTTGCATCATTTTTATGATTGCTGAGATAATAGGTAGGAACAGGCGTAATGAAGCCAACGATTCAAAATGGTTCTCGTTCCCGTTTCGGTTTCCAGCGCAAGCCTAAGTGCGAGAGTGTGAAAGTTTACGGTGTGGAACGAGGCTGCAGTGCATCGGACAACGGCTCCACAAGCAACGACCCGCAAATCTATCGACGGACGGACATGGTTTTTGTGTTCGACGGAAATGCTTTATTGTTTCCACTTGTTGGACGCAATTCCTGTACGTTCCAAACTGGCCAAAGGGTTTGGTTCCGGAACGTAAGCTGCTCGCCGGTAGGAGGATCGTAAGGACGGGTCTGACATTCTCTGCTGGCTGCCTTCTTTGCTTTCTTCATTTTGTTCACCCTGATTAACAGCAATCTGGCAAACTTCTGCTGAACCACATCATCGAATCATTCCGTTTCCGTTTGCTGCGTTCATTTTCAGGTGGTATTTACTCCAACAGTCTCGCCATCGCGACAGATGCAGCCCATCTCATGGCGGATCTGGCCAGCTTTATGATATCCCTGCTGGCCCTGTGGATAGCGGCAAGGCCGTCCACAAAGCGGTAGGTAGCTGGGCAATGGCGCTTGGATGGCAAGCACAAATAAGAAGACTTGAGTGTAGCAGAACAAGCCCCGGAGTGGCTCTTGTATCAACACGGTGTGCTTCTTTCAACGATTTACGTGGCCGGAGATTGTCGGGGCTGGGTGAAAGTTTTAATAACTTTCCATCCGCATCAGCCTCTGCCCTCGGTGCTCGGATCAAAGCGAGCACGAACGACCGTTATCCTTGCGGAGAAGCAGCAGTTTCAAGCATGATCTTGGGCGAGTGATAGATTTTTTGCATGGTTGGCTTTGCCTTAGTGACCGAAACTCGGTGTAATATAATTAGGGTGAAGTAGCTTCCCTGCCCTTTTATGATGGGTATAATGGTGGCGATAAGGATCGCGGCGAATGTTGGTCGGAGAGGGAGCCGCTGTGTGTATTTGTTCGCATTGGCTGTGAATGCAGGGATAGTCACAGTGAAGTTTTACGCCGTGCCTTGCGGATCAAAGACAAACTGGCCAAGGAGATGCATTTAACCCGTCCGGCAAGATAACGCAATGGTGCTGCTTCGCAGTGCTAAAAAGTTTATTGTCTATATCGAAGAAAACTTTGAAATTGAAATATGTTTTTCACCAGAGTTTGTAATTTATCCATCTCGCTGCTTATGAAACTGGAATCTGGGTTATGCAACATTGCAGCGAAATCAATGATATTGCTTTTGAATATTTTTGACACGGTTGAGGGACTTGAGAATACTTTTCCATCATTGCTTTATTTTAATAAATCATAAAATTAACAGGATTGTTCTTCATGTTTCAGGTTATCATTTGGGTGGTATCGTGCCGAAGTGATCGGCGCTTTAATATCGGTTTTAATGATTTGGGTAGTAACTGCTATCCTGTTCTACTTGGCGGTGTTGCGAACAATAAATAGAGACTTTGAATTGGACGGAGAAGTGATGTTAATTACATCTGGCTTAGGAATACTGGTGAATGTTATGTAAGTATCATCACAATTACTAATTACGTTTTGTATCGAATGTAGCGCACTTCAATTGTAAGGCATATGTTCTTATATTATCATTTATAATCTTTACCAATTAGAACCTTTAATTTGGTAAATATGTTGTTTCGTTCTAGCTTTAGATTTTACCTGAATTAATAGAAACATGTAATTTGGAGATGCTTAGACATTCTCGTGTTATTAACCCTGATTTTCTGCTATTTACGGTCATTATCTATTCTCTTCGTTCTGTATTTCGAATACTTAAATACTGATTCATTGCTTCAATGGTTCCTATTAAGGTTGGAATAGATTTTAAATTGCATGAAGAAAATCAATTTGAATGCATTTACTGTTCACTTACATACTGATTGAAAGGATGATAATGAGTTAGGAAAGAGGATGAAATGGAGACTTTATTGCTATGAATTTCTAATATTTGATCCACAATCCTTTATTATAATTCTTTAATACTTAAGTTATTATTTATTATTTACACTGTGTTGGTAGATCACTCAAACTAAAACAATGAGAAACCATTCATGTTAAATCAAATGTGTTTAAGCAATGATAATAATTTAATTAATAGCAGTCTTGGTTTTCCTTGTAACTGAAAAAATAAGATTATCGTTTCCGGGTGATAAAATGAAATTTGCATGAAGTGTCCAGGATCATCTTTATACTGCAGGTTTATACAATTTTATCGATTAAACAACTAGATTATATCTTTTGATACTATGTATTTCTTTGGTTTCGAGATCAATGAAATAGTTTTTTTAATATTTGATATAACCAATCGGGATTTGTTTTAGTTTTCACCTATTAAATTTTATTTTTAATAGAAAACAATCTGTTCACTGCTTGGCATATGAAGTATTTAGTAGTAAAATAGCATTAAACTCAAATAATCCAAGTTGTCCCCGTTGTCTATCCGAGGCAATTCTCTCTCGTTGCTTGGTGCGATTGATCCACTTTATCCACTTCACACAGTGCTAATCAGTTTAAATCATTTCCAGCAATAGATACAGAAATTGGCTGCTCCGTCTTGATTCAAGCTCTTTTAATTGCGAGTATCCCTGGCGGTAGAGAATTTTCTCGCGATGCGCGACGGTGCTTCACGGTGCTGTCGTAGGCCGCGCGAGAAAGTAAGCACGAGCAAGACGAGACGCCCTCTTCTAATTCCTTGTTGCGTCAGTGTCATTTGATTGTGGCAGATAATCCTTCATTCGTAGAATTAATGGATAGTATTATCCTTCATCTTAATCCAGCGCAGTGGCGTTCGTTTCTTGCAGCCCCCGGTACAAGCTGGCCGCGAAGCGCTACAAGTAGTGTTCACGGTGCAGATAGCTAGCGATGGTAGTAGTTTTACGCAGCGTATGCGCTTCGACATTTGGTGTGCCGGTGCTGTGGATTTGAGTTAAGCTGCGGGAATTTATTGGTCAACGGTTTTACACCGATTTCGTGTGGATGGGTGTGAGGTGAAGAAGTATCTTACCGTAGACCCAAGTTAATTTTTTTTTGTTGCCACTTCCTCCGAACTAAGCTGCTTTCAAAAGGTAGTCGTAATTCGTTAGCAACGGTCACCGGCGTCGTGTTGGATAATTGAATTGGAGCGCTTCAGAGCGATTGAAACCCTGGTGGAATTGAAATAGGTGCAACGTGGATCTGAGCCGACCTAATGGGGAAAAGAGCAAACGTTGGCTGTTGGAATTCTACGGACGGAGAGCTAAATTATTGATTTCGTCCGTGCTTGTGCCTCGCGTCTACCAGGAAGAACTCCTTTATCGGGTTCATATGAAATCCATTTCAGCCAGGGGATGCAGGATCTGTACACTAACAAAGCTCACGTGAGCAACGTAATGAGCTCAACGGTTGGATGCTATGCTTGCTTTCTTCAAAGCTTTTCTCCCACCAACACGATGCTGGTCGCAGTATGGCACAGCATGCGATAATCCGTCGCGGTGGTGTGTGAGACGATGGAAACCCATTTTCAACGTAAACTGTACGTTCCACACTTTCGCTAGGGAAGCCTTCGAGCCGTTTAGCCAGACTCTCGAGGGGAAATATTATAAGAAACGCGTTGAGTGTAGCACACGAACGGGGACAAAGCAGAGCGTAGGCATCTACTGTTGATGTAATGCACGCTGCAGGATTCCTTTTGCTGCAGTGATGCAGTTGGCAGATGCATATGTTGTCGTTGTCACCAGTCGCAGCACGGTTGCTGCGGGTTTAATTTTACGTAACGTTTCCACCGCACCGTGTTAGGAAATTCGTTGCGTTTTTGTCGAGTTCTTCTTCAAGAGTTCGCGCGAAGAAGAATGAGTGTGATTTGATGACGTTTATGGGAATTCTGCTTCCATTCTGCAGTATGGGCGCTACGCTGCATCATCACGGCCACAGTCACGGTGGTGGTGGTGGTCACCACGAGGAGGAAAACATCAACGTGCGGGCAGCTTTCATTCACGTGCTGAGTGATTTCGTGCAGAGCTTGGGCGTGTTTATAGCGGCGCTGGTGATTTATTTCAAACCCGACTGGAACATCATCGATCCGATCTGTACGTTTGTGTTTTCACTGCTGGTGCTTGGTACAACGATTGCCATCATGCGGGATGCCATTGTGGTAAGTATACATTATGAACATGTAAAAGTATTTGAATATAGAGGGGAAGATTCGATTGGCATTGAATACCAGGCGTCTCCATTGCATTTTGGCGATTGCAGCTTTCAAAGGATCGAAGAACGAAAATTGTATTTGCATTACTACGGCTGGCGTAACTACTTCTCACGAATTTACTCACAACCATTAATAAGTTGAGGTTAGATAGAATTGTATGTTTTACTAGAATTTATGACCCGTGAAACCGATAGGGTAAAATAATCAAATATTTCAACGAATTCGTGTGTAAATGGGCTGAGTCTTCTGAACATAATTATACAAGAACAATTTTAGTTGACTCTCAACTCAGTTACTTAGTTGGATGATTTTGAGCATTGAAAATCGTAAATATTATTTAATTGACTTTTTGATTGAAAATGAACGCTTGATAACTATAACTATAACTAGCTACGGCTCTATTTCTTCTCTCAAATACAAATCTCAAAACACAAATCTTCTCTCCTCTGTGTGACATACTCAAGGTTAAGTACATGCTGAATTGACCAGGTCACCGACCATTCTTCAGGGCGCTCAATTCATTATTAAGGTCTTTCATTTGCGGTTGTACCCAATCTCCATCAGATAAAGCCATGAATCTCGCCCCTGGTGGTGTTTAATTTAAATTTTCTATCAACATGTATGCGTTTATCGTGCATCTTAACATTTCTCAGATATCTTTTCAGAAATTTTGAATTTTAAAAGTGGTTTAGGAAAAATACGATATGTTGTTCAAAAAAAGTAATATTGTTATGCCTTTTTAAAATAACAAGTCAACGAATATTTACTTCTTTTGGGTGGAAAGTTTTTTGGTGAACTGCGATGCGATTAAATAAACCAAAATTTTGGCAGCATTTAAAACCGAATTCAATTGGAATTCAATTTGATTGGAAAAGCCTTTTTTCCTCCCACAGACGTTCCAATACGCAACTTGGAGCTACCCTCTTTCGCTGATGCCATTGTATCGCTTAATTTGTTCGTAACTTTCCAATCGAAGGTATATTTTTCCCAAACGATTTTATCAATCGGCCAGTAAGCTCCAGAATTGAGATAGAAGCTGAAACCGGGCAGTGTTGAACAAGGGAAGAGACGAAAAATACCTGCCGCCTAGCCGGTGGGCCGGAAGCTTCCTTTCGATGTTTTAGGCGGAAGCTTAGTTGAATCTCGCGTACCCATCCTCGCCCACCTAGCGCCACATCCTAATGAATATTGTATTTCAATTTGAAACAGTTAAGCCACCTTTCCTTCCGCTTCGAGCTTCATAATTTTACGTTAGCTTAGCACATCTTCCCTCGCGCTGCTTCGCGATGGTATTGGTTCATATCGCCCCGGGCGCCCGGGCTCAATAAAATGGGAACCGATTTAAGGTTGCACACTTACATTACTGATTTTATTTCCATTACCAAGCCAACGCACTCGAAACACCCCGCAAACTGACACGATTTCTCGGAATGAAGAAGGTTAAGGTTTCGCGGGTTGCTCTGGAGCAACTTTTTCTTTCACCATTTTCACGCCGAGCCCTAGTTACGCTTCTTTACTGGCCCCCAGCACATCGCAGGCGGAGTGAGAGTTTTACTTTCACCCGTTGCGCGCTTTTTTCCCGCACTACACGAGCGTACGGAGCCGTTTCTTTAACCACTCGCTAGAATCTACGTTGTTCCATTCATGCAAGCACCGCACCGGAAAACACTTCACACTTACTCACGCACTTTATTTGTTCCCTACCCTGTCGCTGCTGGTTCTCCTGCCGGTTTGCACCCTACCCCATTTCCAGATACGTAGGCTGCGCTATTATCATAGCTTCTCTTATGTGTCGGCACAGTCTGAAACCATCTCTCCCTTCCCCAACAGGTTCTTATGGAGGGAACCCCGAAGTATCTCGATTACACCGAAGTTATGCAAACGTTTCTGCAAATTGAGGGCGTCGTAAGAGTACACAATCTGCGCATTTGGGCGCTCAGTATCAACAAGATAGCACTCGCTGCTCATTTAGCTGTCGGTAAGCAACAACAAAAACAACAACAACATCAACAACAACAACACCACCACCATCAACAACTGGGGTGTGATATTATGTATGAGCGTCCGTTTTGTACCATGGTGGGAGTGTGTAGTAGGGTTTTTATGTTGGGAAAGGGGTTATTTGTGTCTTGTGTTTGGTAGACAAAATTCTGTTGCTAATGAGAGTTTGCGAGTAGGACGTTATTTGTTCGGATTTGTTTTGCAAATAAGCCTACCAAAAATATTGTGGCTTGGCACAAACTTGTTTTAAAATACTTTTTTTTTATTCATTCAATAAGCAGACAGTGAGAAAGTAAATTTACATATTGTTGTAGTAACATTTTTAAAAGGAAAATTTTTCAATTACGAAAAAGATCTATAATTTTTAACTAACATTAAACGATTAACCATTTGGCTTGACAATATTCGTTAGAAAACTTTACAATAATCGCCGTTAATATTAGTTTACAATAAATTAAAAAAATAAGTTATTGAATTACATGCGATTGCGAGCAAAATAATTTTTATATGGACTCATAATGTACAAAAAACACTAATTTAACTAAGTACTAAGCAAAAATAAACATAATCGATAACGTTTCTATGAACGGAATACAAAACGATTTTTTTTTTCTCAAAACAGGCACCCATTCGATGTCTTCATGCGATTAATTTTGTGCTATTCTTTTGCAGAGCCAAACACCAACACCGAGTTAGTGCTTCGAGAAGCCACCCAAACGGTTCACGCCAAGTACAAGTTTTTCGAAACAACGCTGCAGATAGAGGAATTTCAGCCCGATATGGAAGATTGCAATCAGTGTTCGAATCCAATTTAGTGTGCGCGGCCTTAGCTGTTCGAAGTACCGAAATCCTGGAGCATACCTCCCTGGAAGGTAAAGCCGATGGTGAATGAATGCGGTAAAATAAAGCGTCGAAAACGTCGAGGATCGAGACTCCCGAAAAGTTGCGTATTATTGAGAGCTTACAGCACGCGCTATGGGCAAGTTTGCCGAAAATCAAGAAAAGATTATTAGGAATAGCAGTAGAGCTCGGTAGATTGCGTGTATATCACATGAATAACGAAGATTATTTGTTTACTCAAAAAT
Organism: Anopheles koliensis; assembly: GCA_000956275.1. NCBI lineage: Eukaryota > Metazoa > Arthropoda > Insecta > Diptera > Culicidae > Anopheles > Anopheles koliensis. The sequence continues at coordinate 20,367 of JXXB01001876.1, forward strand.
TAGCTTTTTCTGATGGTATAAGAAAAATGTGCTGTAATTCCTAAAATTTTACGCGGTATCTTTAACAAGCACTTTATTATGAACTTTATTAAGCGACTGAGAGCTTGAGTGAGGGTGTTTGCAAAAAGTTAGGAAAATCAGTAAACTGATTACTAGTCAGGAAAATCGTGCCAAAACAAAAGTACGGATGAGATTGGTTCCAGGGTGAGCATAAGCATAGCGTAAAAAAAGGAAAAAAAAGGATAACTAAATCCTCACCATTAAGATTCGATCTATGATGCAGAATTCGGTGCTCTTGTGTAGTTTGCCGCCGCCGACAGTTGTCTGACATGCGAAAGATATCCGCAATGACCCTTCCATCTTTTGGAAAACAACATTTCAAAAACTCGCCGCCGCTTCCGGGAAGGCGTCCCTATCCGGCATCCGTCATTATGGTTAGCTGTGCGTTTGTTTTCCTTTTGTTCAAGCAAACATGATTTTTCCAACGAAAGAAGAATTTGCTTGAATATTTATAATGTCTACCGCCAAAGGATAAAGAAATGGATGGACAAAATTGATAGAATGGAGTGCGCTGCGTTGTGGTGTGCGAAATGGTCATTCGCTTTTTCAACTTTCGCTCCGGTCCCTAATTGGTGGCGAGGGATTGGCATTTCGTATTCAGCACGGAGGCCAACACGAATGGCCGGTCGGATGTGCAATGCTCATTTCTCAATCTGAATGATTAATCTCGCCTATTTGTGTGCTGTGTAGTTGTACGTTTGAGCCCGTTCGTCCGTCTGTTCGCGACCGTAGCTTATTTGCCGTTTGTGGCGCCACGGGCCAGAACGATTTGCCCGTCGTGCCAACTTCCTGGGGCCGATATAAGAACCTCATTGTCTTCACACTTTCCGCAAGTTGAGTCATTCCGAAGATTGTTCTTCTGCTACAGTTCTGTCTGTCTGGTGCCACCAGCGTCCTTCCGGATGACGATCGGAGCAGTTAGGCAAGTTTGTTGGAAGTTAATGGAAAAGTAGTTATTTTCAATTTGCTTAACTACCGAAATCAGACCGCAGTGTGAGATGGAGCGATGGTTGTTTTTGAGGTTAAGTTTTGCATAAAGCTGTTCCGGACAGAAAGCATCACGGCAGCGGAATCGTAAAAATGGCAATCACGACTGTTTATGACTGGTTTCTTTTTTTTTGCTACCGTCAGCATCCTATAACGAATACGATCGTTTAGTGGATGATGTTAAGCTTTTTTGTTCGATTAAGAGATTCACGTTCAGGGGCGATCAGCAATGTGGTAAACGGCATAAAAGTAGATAGATAGGTTCGGCTTTGTGTTTCGGACACACTTGGATAACGATTTACGGGTTTCAAAACATTTAACATAGAAGGTTTTCTATTCCAATGAATTGCCCCAATTGGAGCGTGGTTGTTACGTTAAAAAAAACTTTTCCTTCAACAAGAAATGTTTCGTTGAACGTGTCTCATGACATTATTTCTTTCAATGCGTTTGTAATGGCAAAGCGCTTTGAATGTGTCGTGGATAGAAACCATAAGGCACCGTCGAATAAATGTTGCTATATTTAGAATTTAAATCTCAAATGATTGAAACCATTCACCTTCCGAATAATGCGTCGGTTTTCTTCTTTCGACTCGTCGAAAGACTTTTCATCTCGAATCTCCCCCTCCACTCCCTCACCCCCAACACAATAAAACTGCCGAACAAGGCTCAACTTATTTCTACTTAGGCATGTCAGGGTCTGCTGGCGCAGCACCAGTGCACCTTAGAAACGTGTAAACCACCCACGACAGCAAGAAACTCCTCGGGAAAAGTGAAGCAAAATTGATAGCGTTTCATCTTGTAGCGATAAACAAAGTTTCCCATTCTCCCACCTCTTTTCTCCCCGAGTTTTTCCCCCTTCCTCGCATTGAACGGTGCGTCGCCCGAGCCCGGGCCGTGCCGAGGACTGGCCCTGAACGTGAGTACGATAAAATCACTTATCACCGTTGTCAGTCACGTGCCGTGTAGCACGTTCGCTGTTCGTGAAGCCCGTCATGGGAACGAAATTGATTCGATTCCTGATAGCGCGACATTCGTCCTGAGATTAGTGTTCGGTTGGTACGGTTCGGTCTTACGGCATTCGGCTGGCAGTCCGTGTCTCATGTACCGTGGGACTCGATTTGTTTTCCCGATGCCAAGTCAACGCCGGCGACATATCGTTTGAGCGTCGTTAAGTTTCCACGCGTTCTACAGCGAATATTGCATCGATTGTAGCAGAGCGAAAAGATATCGCACACGTGGAAGACATTTCTCCTGAGACGAAACAAAAGGATTCTGAGAAAATGTGTCCGTGGGTGCTTCTGCATCGAACCACGCATCAGAAATTCTCCCTCTAGCCACCCGGGTGGCGGTGGTTTCATCCTGCACTGGGGACACGCTGAACGGGTTGTGGACACCTGTGGGCCAACGGGTAGTCTCTCGCATCGCAGAAATCGAATAGTGCAGCCCGGGCTGGTGGCGACGGAAGTTTATGAGAAATAAATTAATTTTCTATCAAACAGAATCGATCCCGGGCGTAACCCGTTCGGGACGGGTAGAACGAGGCCAGATGAACCAGACCCGTCGATTAGCTCGTGTGAAGTTCAAAATCTTGCAGTTTTCGCTTGCTCATCGTAGCAAGGTAATCAAAAGTTACTCCTTCGAGAAGTGGTGCGACATAATCAACTGGCCGACATTGGACCCACGACCCCTCCGGAGCCCACAGCGTGACACGGTACACGCTGATCATCGTGCAAATATTCCATTCAGCTGTGATTTTCTAATAAGGTTAAACATTAATTGCAATTTCTCTTCCGACCGCACAACGCCGACAAGGGAAGCGAGCGTGCCGTTAAATGCTAAACCTGCCGGAACGCGCGTGCATTTTCCGTGCACCTCGTTGTTATCGTGAGCCGGAGCGCCTTCCACGACTATCATGCTCGAGTTCTGGAGTGCC
>JXXB01001895.1:0-14237 GCA_000956275.1 Anopheles koliensis
AAATCACTGAGAGAGGGAAAATAAATTTCACTGTTTTTTATCTGGTGTTTCTTCAACCTACATTCATCGCTCAAGAATACCACTATTTTCACTTGGTTGATAACTTACACTACACACGACAATGTGGGGGAAATATCACAATCACACTCGCCAATCGTAGCCTATTTAACAAGTATTTTATAGTAAGTGTAACTATTTCAAAAATATTATTACGAACTAGCTCTACGAAAGGGATATGTATCGCCGAAAAATATTGATCACCAGCCTTTCCGTCGAGGCTAACAGAGATCAGGTACGGAAACACGTTAGCACAATGTGTACGGTTGTTTGGCGGATCATACCGACACGAGGGAGGCTGCAGCCGACACTGTGTTCGCGCACTGATCGCAACATTCGCTTTGACACCACCTTCGTTTCACGACCTAGGCGTGGGGGCGCGAATTTTCCATCCTACTCTGGGCTCCCATGAGAAGGGTGGGGGATTCGATTCGATTCGTGGAGTCACGCGTATTGTATTTGCTGTTAGAACTGCGCTCGAAGCACACGAACGCTGGTTGAAACAAAGCGATGCAGTGCTTTTTATAACTTTTATTTCACGATGAAAACAATGCAGACTGGGTCCATTGATTTAGGTGATGAGCTTCAAAGCCGACAGGTGAAGCTTATTCCGATCGAATTCAAGTTGGATAGCTGAGCTAGAAATAGGTGATTAATTTTACATTTAAAAAGGGTGTTTGTTTCTAGGATTCAGATTTTAGGTTTTATTTTTCAAGCGCGGCCAGCGATGCTAGGCTGCGATTTTCAGACGCCGATAAATTAACGCCGGTAATTAAAAAAACAAATAGATTTTATGAAAGCAAAGTTTAAATCTTACCACGTCGTCGTCTTATTTGAATCCAATGAACGCCAAACGTGTGTCCATCCCTGAAGGGATGATGAATACCGCATGAACTGACATCTCGGTCGATCATCTGTCAGTTGCCATTGTTTGTAAACAAAACCACGCAATTCCCTAGCAGGAAAGGGCGAACCGGTGCAAGTGAATAGTAAAAGATTATTAAACAGCAACCGTGTTTTTCGGAGTGTAAAATGTTACGTCAGGGCCGCATTTGGTGTGCCTTATCGTACCACATTCTTCGAAGGTACGCCAAGGATCATAATAAATTAATGATTGCTTTATTAACTGTGTTTCCCCCCCAAATAGCAATCCGATCGGTAGCCTTCGATGTGCTTCCTCTTGTCCTGCGTCGTCATTTGATGTGATAGTAGTCGGTGGAGGCCATGCAGGGACGGAAGCGTGCAGTGCAGCCGCTCGAATGGGTGCAAGGACGCTTCTGGTGACACAGAAGCGATCCACCATTGGTGAGATGTCTTGCAATCCGTCGTTCGGTGGCATTGGCAAAGGTCATCTAATCCGCGAGGTGGACGCTCTCGATGGGGTGTGTGCACGCTGCTGTGATCGTAGTGGCGTGCAATACAAGGTGCTAAATCGACGCAAAGGTCCCGCCGTATGGGGACCCCGAGCACAAATAGACCGCAAGCTGTACAAACAGGAAGTGCAAGCAACGCTTGAAAACACCCCGAATCTAACCATAATGGAAGCGTCGGTTGAAGACATTGTGCTTGGTGAGCAAAGTGGACGACCGTGCCTGGCGGGTGTCACGTTAGCTGATGGTCGCAAACTGACTGCAAACAGTCTCGTCATTACTACGGGCACCTTCTTGCGGGGTCAAATAAATATAGGCTTAGAAACTCGTCCCGCCGGACGTATCGGAGATGAACCGGCTGTAGGGCTTGCGAAAAGCATCGAACAGCTGGGATTTCGTCTGGGGCGACTGAAAACCGGCACACCTCCGCGCATCCATCGTGATTCGATTCGGTTCGAGCAGCTCACGCGTCATCCTGGTGACGACCCACCCGTACCGTTTTCCTTCCTCAATGATCGCGTTTGGCTTGAGGCAGACCAGCAGCTGGATTGCTTTCTTACGCAAACGACACCTGCAGTGAACGATATCGTGCTACGAAATTTACACTGCAATCGTCACGTGACCGAGGAGCTTACCGGACCACGCTACTGTCCTTCGATCGAGTCGAAAGTTTTGCGCTTCGGCTACAAACAGCATCAGATATGGCTCGAACCTGAAGGATTCGATAGTGAGCTGATCTACCCGAATGGCCTGTCCTGCACACTGCCCGCCGATGAGCAAGTCCAGCTCGTTCGGTGTTTGCATGGGCTAGAGCAGGCCGAGGTGGTACGTCCGGGGTACGGTGTCGAGTACGATTTCGTCGATCCACGGGAACTCTTTCCAACGCTAGAAACGAAGCGTGTTCGAGGACTGTTTCTAGCCGGTCAAATCAATGGAACAACGGGTTACGAGGAAGCGGCAGCGCAAGGTCTTTTAGCCGGTGCCAATGCGGCCGCTAATGCGCTCTCTCGCCCAACGCTTACCATAAGCCGAACAGAGGCTTATCTCGGTGTGCTTGTGGACGATCTGACGACACTGGGGACGAACGAACCGTACCGGATGTTTACGAGTCGGGCCGAATTTCGGCTCAGCCTGCGACCGGACAATGCGGATTTGCGACTCACGGAGAAAGGCTACGAAATGGGGCTAGTGTCCGAAGAACGCTACCAGCGAACGCAATCGATTCGAGCCCGTTTGGCGAAGGCCGTGGAGGTGTTGCGGGACGTCAAGAAGGGCAGCAATCAGTGGCGTTCGGCGATGCAACTGCCGCTGGCTAAAGCGAGTGTTCATAAGAGCGCCTTCGAAATGTTGGCCATCTCGAACGATGCAATCACAGCCGAACGTGTGTGCGCCGTCGAGCCAACCGTACTCGGGTGGATCAGGGAGGATCTGGAACTTTGCCGGCGTCTTAAAATCGAAGCTTTGTATAGCCTCTCGATCGAGGATCAGTCACGTGAGGTCGAGGAAGTGCAACGTAACGAGAGTCTAAGGATACCGGACGCAATCGATTACCTTTCGTAAGTCATTTGTGCTTCTAGGTTGGTTTGAGTATTTAGTTTAATATGCATATTTTTTCTTTTTGTAATTGCAGAAAATCTTTGAATCTTTCCTTTGAGGAGCAAGAAAAGCTGGTTAAAATACAGCCTCAAACGGTACGCTAGAATCAACGCTAGTTCTTTCCACTATTTTTATCTCTCGCACGCTGTTCTCCATTGTTGCAGATTGCTGCCGCAAGTCGAATACAAGGAATAACGCCATCTTCCATTGTTCGGCTCGTGAAGTATGTGAAACAATACGAACTAAGTGCTGCTGCCTGTTAGTCAAGGACAAATAATCGTTATGAACGATGTGTTTTAAGCTTGTTATATTCCTGTCGGCATAAATAAATAGGTACATAAATAACTACTCGGTACAAACGACACCACGAACACACGTTATATACAACGCACTGAGAAACGCTCATCTTAGCACACGTAGAAACAAGAAACGGAACAAAACTGCGTGAAAAGCACTGCACGAGAACCGTCGGCCGGTTTGACCGGCGATCATTCGCAATTGCTAGGAGGTATATCTGTTGATAAGCATATGAGTATGGGGAAGGTCAGCGTGTGGTGGGTCAGTGTGCTAGGTCAGCGCCACGCGTTTCGTACGGTAGCAGCATGCAGGCGACACTAGCGCACGCCGCGAATATACCGTACACGGTAACTGCACTCCAGATAGACGATTGGAAAAGCACCTGAGCGATGTACGGTGTGGCCATCGCACCCAGTCGTGCCAACGCGGAACAGCCACCCACTCCGACGGATCGCAAGGCGGTCGGATAAACTTCCGGAGTGTAGACGTACGCCGCCTGGAACAGTCCGGCGATGACACCGCGTGCCATAAAGAGAATGATGGTCAAAAACACGCGTCTAAAACAGGGAAACACGTTAGCAACAGGCTCGATGGATTAGCTCCTGCACACCTTACACTTACACCTCAGTAACCGTGATCATAAGCACGCAGCCGGCGTAGAATAGAAACTGCAGTGCCATTGTTTTCTTCCGCCCAAACTTCTCGATCACGTAGATGGTGGCAAAGATGCCGGGAAACTCGGCCAACGTCGTCCACAGCAGGTCCATATAGTCGGTCGTTGCCAATGGTTGACAGTCGATCGAGACGCCATCGTCCGCCATCATGCCCGCCGCATCGACGATGGTTTTATTCTTGCCACCGAACAGTTCGGTTGACATCAGTACCAGCCCGTAGTAGCAGAAGGCACACGACATCCAAATAAACCACAGCAACAGGGTGGTGCGACGAAGCGAACTGCCGAGCAGCGCTTTCAGACTACCGCGCGAACCACTGGGACCTTCCACCACCAATCGTCCCAGTAGCATCGGCCGACGGTTGTCCTTCGCGATCTGTTCGAGTGTGTTCAGCGCCTTATCACTTTGGCCACTGGTGACGTGGTAGCGTGCCGACTCCGGAAGCCACTGCAAGTGGGAAGCGCAATGCGTTAAGCTTTTGTTTACGTTGATTCCGTCCGCTGTCAACCTTCAGCTTACCGGTGTGATTATGGCAAAGATAAACAACGGTGCGGCAGATAATCCCAGCAACCATCGCCAACCGAGCGTAGGTGTCACGGCCAACGCAAGCGCTACCTCGAAGCAGGCTCCGAGTGCCCAGAAACACTGCAACAAAATTGCACATTTCGTAGGTTAGTATAGACCGGTGGCCTATCGGCGTTGTATAATACCTACATCCAGCAAAACGACGCACTTGGCACGCTGTTTTGTCGGAAGAAACTCTGCGTAGAGCGTGACACTGAAACGAAACGTAAGCAAATAATGTGACGTGCTTTTGTTTTGCTTTTAGGACTTCCCCTACTTACGACTGTGGCACACATCCGATGGCGAATCCGACCAGTCCGCGTAGCAACAGCAGCCAACCGAAGCTCGGTGCGACGGAACTGAGCAATCCGTACAGGAACAGAAGCACACCGCACAGTGTCAGAGCCTGAAACGAATGCGAATGTACCATGATCACTGGTTGGGGCTGCAGCTGTGGTGGACGGGCTGTGCGGATTTCTTACCGGCTTTCGACCGTACCGATCGCTCAGATGACCCCAGAAGGTGGAACTGAGCATCATGCCAAGGAAGACGACGGTCGTCACGAGCGCTTGCTGGTACCGGGTGATACCCCAGTCGCAGTGCAGTGCCGGACCGAGCACACTTAAGATGGTCATCTCCATGGAATCGGCCATCCAACACAGACCCACGCACAGCGACAGCTTAACCTGGAACCAACCGAAGCCGAGTGCATTCACCGCTTGCGTCACGGTATACGTATCATCCGGGACAACGCTAACGGATGCCAGTTCGAATTCGGGTGCCGCACCGGCCAACATTGTCCCGGTGGCAGCCGTTGGAGATGCAGGATTTGCCGTCATACCGACCGTTGAATCTACGCCGGGAGCGGCTGGCGCTGTTGACCCCGGGGGTCTGGGTACCGTTTGCGCCATCCATTTCCTCGTATCCGCGAGACATTCCAACGCGCCTTGGTTTCATTCTGCTTTGCGGTTTCGATGTCCGGGGGAGTCTCTAGTATGAAAGCAAAGTGTTCGTCACTTGATCACGCGTTGCTGTCCTTTCTCGTATCACTCTTCATATCACACGTACGCACAAGGCAAACCCTGTTCGTGAAATCGTTTCACCCGCTCGCAAACCGTGTACAGCGTACGCTCCCACCCAGCCACACCGTTGGCAAGCAATCACGCTTTCGCTGGCAACTGGGGCCTCCATTCAGTTTCTACACCCACCCCGTGCCTTTCCGTCATGTAAGGAAAGGCGAACACACAAAAGAAAAACGCACCCTCTCGTCACATATACATGCACAAACGCGCGGAAAAGCGATGCGTTTTCAGGGTGTCCGTTTTCACAATTTACACACGGGCCTGGAACTTCTTGATCGACGGTGATCGATGACGGCTGGAACGTCGTCACTCATCGTCACTGTTCGTCACGATTTAATGCATTTCTAATGAACCCGACGGACGGCGAAGCTTCCCATACACTTACCCAATGTATGTGTTTAACGATTCGGTTGCAGGTTCGAGGAGTGGCAAGGTTGCGTTGCGTAGGCGGAACTCATCGATCGTATAATGCGTATGGAAGCTGCTCTGAAGATGTTGGACCTTCGGCCTTACTTGGATATATCTGATCAGCTGTAACTAACTAAGCCACCAAGCAGCCCCTCCGGAACTGGGTCGTGCGGGACGTGTGCGTTCGTTGGACGCGGCTGTGATCCAATCACCCGGAAACGTACACACGCACACAGGCACACTCGCATACGCACCAAACTACGCGCTAAGTGTGCAAGTTTTGTGGCCCACAAAACTTCGTCCACGTTGTCTCCAGCAGGAAAGATCCCAGCCAGCGCTCTCGATACGTACGTCCCACAATTCGCAAGGCGACAACTTACATTCCAGCACTACAACGCGCTACACACGGAGCTCCACCAGCAGCATCACAATAGAGACGACGGGCCAACGATCCAGTGTGGGGTACAGTTACGAACGTGAAGGAAAAAGTCAACGGGACGGGCCGAAGATCGGGCGATCGGAATACCTCCAAGACGACACCGCCGCCGTCGGCCCGAGACCAAACACAGCACCAGACCAAGCTTTACACACATACCAACGCACGCGGTGAGCACACGGTGAGCGTGAGCACGAGAGCGGCGAACCAACAAGCTTACGCAGGTGAGAGAGCGCGCGCGGATCTCTAAAATCTACACCACAGGGTGGTTCATGTTTCGTTGCTTTTTCGTCGCAAATTTGAAAGCGGATTTGAAAGATCGTTGGAGCCCCACCGTTCTACTATTTGCATGGAAAGCGGTGGTGGGTTTTTGGTGCCACGCAAATTCCTTGACTTTTGCCCAGGAGATAACAGAAGGCTTTTGCGGAGTCTCGGTTCGGCAAAAATGCGACACATTTCTCCGATAGCTGTTGACGCAAGAGTTGCATTCGGTTCCAGGGCCGGCGTGAAATAGTAGCCGGTTTCAGTCCGGCTAGACTTTTTGCTGGCTTCACTTTTCATATTTCAAGCCATTATCAAGGTTGATATTTGTTATTGCAAATGCAGAAGCAGAGAGAAAAAAAATCTCCCACCCAAAAAAGCCACCCAAAGAGTTGGCGAGAAGGAAAACCGGACTTGGACAACCACCATGCACTCTGCACCCGCGGTTTCTTAGCAACGCTTTCGGGGCGAATTTTGGATACTGCAGTCGGTACTGGTCAGAATATTGGTCACGTCTCTGCCGACTCTCAAGGCCAATTGCACTCTAGCCATACCCCGCGACCGTCCGCTCCTTGCCAACTCTTCGCACATCCTGTTCCGATGGGCCGATCGCGCGGGTGAAAGGAATCGAGCTCGAAGGTTGGGAAGTGATCAGGCGGATTTTATGATTATTTCGGCAGTTCGGGGCGTCGAGTCGTGCGACACGTTTGGTTTCCCGTCCCTGTCCCTTGTCCGCAGCTGACGCGACCGGATGGAAGGAATTGTGTCATCGGGGGCAAGGTAACGCCGGCGAGTGAATAGTTCGAGGTTACGCGTACGGGCCTCAAGTGGCCATCCTTCAACCAGCGAACCCAAGTTTCCCGACCTACGATTTGATGGGAAGCACGTGTGGGAAAGAAAAACCCAGAAGGCGGAAACAAAAACTCACCTCACCTTTCTTTAATGGGATCGCATTGATCTTCCTGCCCCGGTGCCTTAGTTCCCTTACGAAGAGATGTGTAGCGAGTAACCTTGGAAGAGGGCGGCCCTTTCGAGCGGCTTCCGGGGTGGACTTGCTACGGCTATCATTAACAATGCCCTGCAGTTGCCGGACCGGGATGGTCGCCTATCTCCACTGCCCCTTTTAGTCGGCCTTGAATTGTGCCACGATATGTGAAGGCGAAAGCACACGATAACACCGATGCCCTTCTCAGCGTTCAATGGCACGACGAAAGTGCAGTTTTCTTTCCTTCCTTGATGCTAGTTGTTCGTTTATCATCGTTCGATGGTGCGTAATGAGACGCAAGTGATCGTCCATTTATCATCTACCTCAATATAGTTCTTGCTAACCCTCCAGGCTTCCGACTTGCATTGCCAACAGAACGCACCAGATCGGCAGATTTTCTCTCACCCGGTGGGCTAGAAAATTAGACCACTTTTCTTTGGTTTCCCCATCGCTGGGACAAACCGTGTGGGTTTTTAGGTGAACGCCAAATTAACACCTGCAGACACAACCGTTCCTCCCGATCCACAGACAGCACCTCATCCACAGTCGTTACGAAATGGTTGCTAAAAAGTTTGTCTCTGTTCGCTCCCGGGCACGCTGACCCCACCGGTCGTTGACGGTTTCGTTTGGTTGGTTGTTGTATGGTTTTTTTTATTTTTATTTTTTTTTTGGCTTAGTTCGAGTTACCCAATTCTAGTTACACCACGACCCCGGTGCGTTCCGTGTCGGCTTTATCGGGAAGCCGCGTGTGTGTGATGTGAAAAGTTTTTCTTTTGCGAATGTTTCGTGGGGTTTTTGACGAACCATGTGTCCGTGCGTCTTTAATGAGGCCCTCGAACAGCCAGCCCTTAACAGCCGCAGCAGCATGATGAAATGAGCGCATTTTACGCTCCTCCCGCCTTAACGTTCGTGGCACAGTGGGCAAATGTTTGATTTGGACATTTTTTTTATTGCATCCGTAAGCAGGCTGCTAGGCGATGTTTGGGGTTTTATGCTACGAAAATGGTTTTATACGATTTTTCGGCAATTATTTTCTACATGCCTAGCATGCCGTCTTTTTTCATCAATTTTTATCAAAAGCTGTTTTAGAAGCTTTCTACAGTTTTTATAAAAGAATATTGTAAATAACGCTTTTCACAATAGGTGAGTAAATTTCATGTTTTTTGTTTGTTTTCTATTTTGTTTTCAGATCATTGCTCAGTGTGCCGTTTGCGTGAAGATGAGACAAAATCACAAAACACGACCCTTTACCACCGCGCGCTGCCTATACGACACGCTGTCTAAGCCGCCTCTTCACGAAGTTGCCGAGATGTTGCATGCCGAAAGGGAGAAATAATAGTCGATGGTTAACCCTTATGCAATCGCGACCAGTGTCCGCTGACGACCCCGATACCGAGAGATGCAACGGTGGCAACGAAAACAGGGAGCATGATTCGATCGAACCGGAACGGTATGTTACACTGACATCTTCCGTTTTACGACGATGCTAACGCAACGATCAAATAGAAAGCAACGTACGAGGTGTTGTGTACTTTAGCATCTTCTCTAGATTGTTCAGATCAAACACATGCCACACTACATAATCCTCAAACTCGACAGGGAGGGAGATAGAGGATGGAGCCTGGGAAGGTTTTGTTATAACACAACAGTTGCCTCTACAAAGCGCGAGCTTCAGCTTGGCCATTCAAGTTAACCGCCGAGTGGCGAGTTCGGTTGAAGACGTTTGCTGCAGTTGCAGCAATTGGGTTGCTTGTTGGGATATTCGCCATTTGCCATTTGCACGTTCTAATGAGCCTGCCAGGTTTGAGCCCGAAAAGTGCGGCAATAATAGCGAACCGAACCATTGCGACAAACGCCGAGTCGTGTTCCTTTTCGGTGGCGCCGCTTCGGCAAATAAGACGTCTGCTCGTCACTCGCTGGTGGTGGAGAGACGACCGGTTACCCAATTTTTGGCACACATTTTGGCGATGGCGAGCCAGCCATGTCACGGTTCACGTAGTCGCGGCGATATTTGCGTTTTTGCAGCAGCTGCTGCTTGCTGGTGTCGCTGGCGGGAAAAGGTAGGACGAGAGTCGTAGGAAAGAGGAGCAAACAAAGCAGCACCGCAGCGGTTCATTGAGAGATACTACCCTCCTGGTAAAGATACCTCGAAAAAAAGAAACCTCCCAAACTGACCAACGGAATAGGGGCGGGGAAAACCAGTTAGACCTGAACTCCGAGCGTCCAGACTCCTCTCCGGCCCCGAGTGCTTGACCCACCCGAACCGAAAAGGAGCAAAAAGCCCTCGACGATCGGGACCAGGATTCGGCGGTTGGCAGTGGATCAGTCGGTCGGTGTTTTGTGTTTTTTGGTGTGTCAGCCCCAGTCCAGCCAACGTGACGCCACGCTGCGGCCATGCCCATTCGTTCCACCAGCTCTTGACAAACCACCCGCCAAGAAGATAACAACGACCACCACAACAAAGCGAACCACATCGCATCGCGATTACATCTCCACACACACTCTCGCTTTCTCCTTTACCTTTTTCTCTCCTTATTGTCTCGCCTAGTGTGGGTCTCTGTTTGCCCAAACCCGCAAACCGCAACCACATTATACAAGCTGCGCGAGAGAGATTACGAGTTCACGGGTGTGCGTGTGTGTGTGTTGCTACAGGGCACATCAGCGCACTCAGACGCAGCCTCTCGAGTGGACACGACCTTGATCCAGTGGGGTCGTTTTACTTATTTATCGCACGCACCTTAATCGATCAGCCTCTGCACCTTAATGTCATCATGTGATGAGGCACCCAGGGTGGCAGCCATCTCTCTGTACTGGGTCGTTTGCATTGCATTTGTTTTGTGTTGTTTTTTGTTGTTTTTTTGTTGTTTTTTTATTGCTGCAAATTCTGCATCCCTTACCGGCTAAATTAATAAATAGTTACTCGCGTATAGCGTATACAGGCTATGATCGTCCGTACCTGCGCACTCCCCTGGAGACTGGCAAATATTCCTGGTTCCTGGTTCCCTTTTCCCTCTCCGTTCCTACTCGTTCTAGATATCGGTATAAAAATCACCGCCGACGTAAGGAAGAGATATCACATGCTGCACTGTCTTACGGAGCTAATACGGCTAGGGGGTGGTTGGGATCAGTGCGTTCAGTGCACTTCACACCCACGTGTCCACGTGTAAACGCAACCATCCAACCACGGGTGGATTTGGACCACTTGGTGGATCACTTGATCTTGTCTTCACTGGAGCAGGGCTCGGTGGTGCTGGTGGTGGTGGTGGTGGTGGTGGGAGTTTGGGGTCGCTCGGGAGCACTTTTTGTGACCTTGCGGTTGAGTTTCAATATTTCGCTGGATATCCTGCAGTAAGGGATCTCGAAGCAGGCGGAAAACACGATTGCCGCCATGTAGGAGAGCAGCGTCACACCGAACGCCATCACGATCTAAGAGGAGTTTGGAAGAGGTTCACGGTGTGAGAAAGGTCGGGAAAAAACAGCCCTTTTGGTTTACTGCCTACTTACCGCCGGAATCGGATCCGCATGAGCGCTGGAGTCCGACACGCCGAACGTAACGATGATGATCAGCGGATTGAGCAGGTAGATGCCGTACGTCAGTTTGTTGATGTGTACGAAAAGTTTGGACGATAGTATCCGCGTTACGATGTCTGCAAGTAGTGTGGGTTAGAGCAAGGGAATTGTCTTGGGCCTCGGAGTCAATACGTACTTGAGTAGCCACAGCCGGTGGCAAGGATCACCCAGCAGGCGGCCCACGAGATCAGCCACCGGACGGCGACCATGACGGTGGACGCAATCGGGAACGGGAAGTTGCGCTTGATCGTGGAGTGCATACTGAAGATTACGCAGAAGCAAGCCAGCAGCCAGTACCAGCGGAACTGATTCTGAGAGAGGGAGGAAGAGATGTTGAGAGTATAGATGTGGATTCGGGATGGTGTCCTGGATGACGTACCTGCGTGATAGTGAACTTGTCGCGGCTGGACGCCATCAGCCATCCGAAGTAGACCCCGACCACGTACGGAGACACTCGAGACCAGGGCGCCGTGTAGAGGGCGTCACCCGTGTTGTACAGCACGTCGTACGACGGAATGAAGCGATGGTTGAGCGTGAGGGCAATGTTGAGCAGCAGCGTGCCGATCGCGAACGCACCGAACAGCTTCTTGCCGAACTTGGAGCTCCTGTGCGTTGGAAGAAGCGATTAGATTAGAGTTGGTGAGACTTGGCGTTGATGGCGTTCCCGCGTGTGACTTGGAGCACTCACTTGGAGTAGACGAATAGTAGCACGGTGAAGAGCATGTAGTACTGCATCTCGCACGCCAGCGACCACGTCCAGCTGAGACAGAAATCGTCCACCGGGTAGAGGTTCTGGATGTAGAAGAGATTGCGCCACCAGTACCGCTGGCAGCCGAGATCGGAGCGCTCGTGCACCCAAAACTTGGACGTCTCCACGATGTAGCTGTGCGTCAGCTCGCCGAGCACCGTCACGAACAGATACATCGGCGAAAGGCTGCACGGGAAGGCAGTGAGCACGCGATGAAGTGAGTGAAGTGAGCGAGTAAACAAAACAACGGTGGATCGGATCACCGGGAGGGCGGGCGCTTACCGAAGGTAGCGATGCAGCAACATCTTGCCGTACAGCTTGCCATTTTCCCACAGCGTATTCGCCTTGACCTCCTGCACTTTGGACCGGTTGCGGATGAAGTTGTAGCTGAGCAGAAAGCCGCTGATGGCGAAGAACACGTCCACCAGCAGGGGCGCGTTGCTGACCAGCTGGAACCGTATCTGTTCCGCGTAGTGCAGCATCACCGACGGGTTGTGGACGGTGTAGAACGTGTACCACTGCATGTGGAAGCACAGGATCAGGAAGCAGCAGATCGATCTGTTTCCAGGACGATGGCGATACATTTGAGTTAAGCGGGGACGATTGGAGATGGTGCAATGAATCAAACTTACTTCATGCCGCAGATCACCGGCAGCGACTGGGGACCGGTGTCCGTTCGGAAGATCGTGTTGAGATTCTTGCGCAAGTTGAAGCTATCGATCACGCGATCGATGAAGGTGCTTTCGTCCGTGCCATCGCTGTCACTTCCGGGGCTGCTACTGGTTGCTGCTGCTGCTGCTGCTGCTGCTCCACCGGATGTGACATTGTTGTTCTTCTCCTCGATTGCCCGTTGCTCTCTGCTGTGCGCCAGGTAGACCATCAGCAGCGTGAATGCCACTGAGAGTCTGTTGTCGGGGTGTGGAATGATGCATGGGATAGGTGGAAAAGGAAAACCCATTAATTTTATAACCTCACTTTAATGCACCCCGTGCAGGAAGAGGTCCAGGCGGCCCTTTCGTAAGATCGGTGAGGTGAATGACTCGTTTCTAGAGCGCGGTGACCTGGTTCTTCGTGTACGTCTCTTCGGGCACCCCCGGTGGTGAGTTCACCATGAATAACTCACTTTGTTGGTCCGCGGCATGGTGTACTTACCCGATGATGAAAACGCTCGGCTTCAACCAGAAGGCACGGTCGAGCGTGGTGTTCTTCACGTGCAGCACGTTCGGTTTGAACTCGTAGATGTCTTGCGCCAGGACGAGATTCTCGTCGAAGTAACGCTCGGTCAGGTTGTGCAATTCGGCATTGGAGCACGATCGCGGAATGCACACGCCGATGTGG
This sequence comes from Anopheles koliensis, assembly GCA_000956275.1. Taxonomy (NCBI): domain Eukaryota; kingdom Metazoa; phylum Arthropoda; class Insecta; order Diptera; family Culicidae; genus Anopheles; species Anopheles koliensis. The sequence continues at coordinate 13,387 of JXXB01001895.1, forward strand.
AGGATGTTCTGCCGGGGAAGGGGTCGAGATGTAGGGAGGAAAGCGAGTGTTTTGTTTTCTCTTCACCGTGACTTACCTCACTCTGGAACTTGACATCGACCTGCCACGCGGACTGATGCTTGGCGAACACGATCCGGTAGTCGAGCTCGAACGGTGCCAGGGCGGTGACCAGGTTGCGCTTCATGTTGCGCCGATACCGATCGGACAGTGTGATCGAGAGCGGTGCCCGTGTCGATTCGCAACCCTTCTCCGACCCGATCCAGTGGTTGTGACCCCACATGAAGCCCGGCTCTTGGCTTCCGGATGCGTCCAGCACTGGAGGAGACCGAGGGAGAGCAATGGGAGAAGAAACATTGTTTGTGACTTCCATTCCGTACAGTGTGTGCTCGAACAAAACAAGCCTCATTAGTTATGGTCGCCGAGTCGCCCGTGTCGGACAACCCGTATCTGTAACGAATCCACCTCACGATCGATGCCGCTAATGGGGTTGTAATTTCGTACCACCGAATCGTGTCCTTCAAGGACATTTAGCCAAACGCATGGACGCCATCGACTGATCAACTGCCACACGGCCGTGACAATCAACACCGTGAATAATGGGATCCAATTTGCATAATCCAATCATATAAGATCGTTTGATGTCGTTATCCTATCCCATAAACCATACCATACGCACAACATAGCTGTTTATGTGCCTACAGTTCATTCGTTCATTCGTCTAATGATGATGTATTCACCGCGCTGAACGTTGTCATTGGGAAAACCCAATCGTCGCAGTGAAATTGACTCATGAAAAATTGAGTTTTATTTTCGTTGCATTGTTATTCAAAAACTAGCTACACCACAATTCG
>JXXB01001926.1:0-11470 GCA_000956275.1 Anopheles koliensis
TTTAATTGCACACAACTCTCTATAACTCACTTTAAAGGCTCCCTTGGAAACGCTAGCTCCTGTAGAGAATTATTTAGAATTAAAAGTTCAATGATAAAAAAAAAAATATTCTTACCAAGGAGAATTATTAAAAATATTCATCTTCGTTTTCCAACTCGATTGAACCCTCTCCAATGGCTTTTCCCTTATTGACGTTTTTTTTTTGCTTTTTTTTTGCAGCAACAGACGACCTCTACAAAACTTGCGCTGCCTGAGAGGAAAAGGAAAAAAAGGATAGAAGAAAACTGCTCAGGTGGTGGGTTGTTAGCAACGCGGCGCTAATTTGAGAGCGACCGCTCCACTTTTTGCTAGCTGTGACTCGTGCTGACGACCGACCGGGCGGTCCTAGGGAAGGATGCGCTTAATGTTGCGCGGTCGGAAGCTAGCGTTTGCGGCCATCGCCTGTCTGACCGTGCTGTTACTGCTGTGGAAGTGGGCAGACGTGCGTTTGGCATGCTGGGGTGGTGCCGAAGGGAACGGTGCCGGCCCGCAGGGGCTGATGGTGCGCGATGATCAGACGCAGGACGGTGGCGGAAGCAGCTACCGGTACCATCGGAACATGCCGCTCATCTTCATCGGCGGTGTGCCCCGGTCCGGGACGACGCTGATGCGTGCCATGCTCGACGCACATCCGGAAGTGCGGTGAGTACGGTCGGATTACGGGATGCGAGGAAGGAAGTGCTAACGCGCGGACACTCTTTTTCGCAGGTGCGGCCAGGAGACGCGCGTGATTCCGCGCATCCTGCAGCTCCGCTCGCACTGGATGAAGTCGGAGAAGGAGTCGGTCCGGCTGGTGGAGGCCGGCATCACGAAGGAGGTACTGAACGGGGCGATCGCGCAGTTCTGTCTCGAGATCATCGCCAAGCACGGCGACCCGGCGCCGCGGCTCTGCAACAAGGACCCGCTCACGCTCAAGATGGGCTCGTACGTGATCGAGCTGTTCCCGGCGGCCAAGTTCCTCTTCATGGTGCGGGACGGCCGGGCGACCGTCCACTCGATCATCTCGCGCAAGGTCACGATCACCGGCTTCGATCTGACCAGCTACCGCCAGTGTCTGACGAAGTGGAACCAGGCGATCCAGACGATGCACGAGCAGTGCAAGGAGATCGGCCACGACCGGTGTATGATGGTGTACTACGAGCAGCTGGTGCTGCACCCGGAGGAGTGGATGCGGAAGATACTCCACTTCCTCGACATCCCGTGGAACGACTCCGTGCTGCACCACGAGGAGTTCATCAACAAGGAGAACGGGGTGGCCCTGTCGAAGTGAGTTTAACACACCTCGAAGTTTAGCTCTCGTTTAACACTCTCCCTCCCTTTCGCAGAGTGGAACGCTCGTCGGATCAGGTGATCAAGCCGGTGAATCTGGAAGCGCTCTCGAAGTGGGTCGGCAAGATACCGAGCGATGTCGTGCGGGATATGGCCGACATTGCGCCGATGCTGTCCGTGCTCGGTTACGATCCGTACGCGAACCCGCCGGACTACGGCAAACCGGACACATACGTGCAGGAGAACACTTACAAGGTAACGGCGGTGGGGAGGGGAGAGCGCTCAAAATTCGTTTTCTTTTTAAGTTTTGTTCCGTTTTGCATTTTCGTATTTTAGTTTGAATTTTATTTGAATAATGCTTTTATTTTATTTTTTTAGTGACTCTTTTTCTTATTTATTTTTCCATCTTCTGCTCCACCGTACACAGGTGCGTTCGAACTCGCTCATGTGGGAGCACCGGGCGAAGGAGCTGCTGAACCGGGACGCCGCGTTCGCGGACAATGTGCCACCGAAGGCGAAGGACACGGACGAAGACGATTACGGTGCGGGCGGTAGCAGAGATCGGAAAACGTGATGAGCGCGGTTCGTACTGCAAACCGTGCCGGCCCCCAACCCCCAACCCACCCTGCCCGTCCGCTAGAGACCACCACCCCACCACGGCTTACTTATCTTAGAATGTGTGCGTTTCAGGCTGAAGCTCGCTTGAACGCGGAACTGACACCGGGAGGCGAAGGCAAGTGAACTAGTGAAACGAAAAAAAACAAAACAAAAACGAACCGGATGGCATATTAGGGCACACATACACACACACGCGCGCGCGTACACACACAGGCAAGCAGGGACCCGGGCTGTTCCGGGAGGCGAGCTTTAAAGTGTTTTTTTTTCGGTTTCGTTTCGGTTTTAATCACCCATCGCCCATCGGTGGGAAAAGCGAACGATAAATCACCAGAACCAGTGCAATTTACAATCGAGCTCGGCTTCGTTTTTTAGCGTGTGTTTGTTTCGTCTGCGCGCGTGTGCTGGTGTGGCTGTGCAGGCCGGCGGTGTATCATTACTATTACCAATATATCTTCGTAAACCTATCCCCTATTGTAGTCAATCGTATCCCTCCAGGCCCGGTTGGGCGGGATCAAGCCAGGGAGCTTAGGAAATAGTGCTTACCAAACACTAGACGGCATAATGCAATTCGGCAACGCGCGCACACGCATATACAACGTAGGTGTAAAGAGTACGAGAGCGAGACTTGTAGGGAATGCGATTTTCCAATCGAAGAAGGAGAAGAAAAAACAGAGGCAACACGAAACGCTTGGATATGAAATGTTTTAAAAATATATATATTTAATTAATTTACACCATATGCTGAGCCTACAAGCAGCACAAAAAAGGGGGTGGAGAACAAAACAAAACAAAAACACGGGCGATTACGATAGCGAACGTGTTCTTTTAGGGTGCTTTTAGTTCTCGGTACAATCAACGCGCGGCTCGCGCGTCAAGATGCAATAGTACGTACGGGTGCAGCATAAAGAGTTGTTCCCTGGCACACCGGCGTACCGAGAGACTGATGGACGTACAGCAGCAATTATTACGTGGCTGGATCTTAATGTAGAAATTGTTAGAATTGCGTGAGTGATTGATTGTTTTCCTTGTTTTATTTTTTGTTCAAAATTAAATGTTTAATTGCGATTAAAGAAAGGATAGAGATAATAACGTTGGGTTTACCGTCGGAAACTGATGGAATCGCTCGTAAAGGACTGAATTTTAAAATCTTCCACGCTAGTGTCAATGTCGAAGCAGCATTAGGAACCTTTCCCGCTCGTCTTTAGCTAGGGCGTGCTCGAGAAAAGCATCAACCATCAAGGTCGGACATGTTTTTAGCTAAAATTGAAAAGTGTGTTAGGGACAAAAGAAGGATTTTTGCGTTCGTAGGTGTGTAAATTTGTTTTTTTATAGTTCCTCCATATCGCTCCAAATAATTTGTTTGACTAATTCGTTTTTATGTTCAAGAACAAGACTTCCCCCTTAATTTTACATATATTTCGTGTGCTTAATTCAAAAGGATTCACGCTCCAGAAACCAGTGTGAATTGTTCGAATGGTTTTTGTTCCGTAACACTCTGGCCAAATTCCCCTTCGGTGAAGGTGCTGAAGGGAAGAACGCTTTATGCTGCACCTAAAATAAGCAAACAAAATGAAACTTAATAAAACCCAGGGAATAGAAAGGCTAGCCAAGGCTGGGACGTATCGTGCGTGTGTTTGAATTGAGCGATGAGTTGAGTTTGAGGTTAGAGCCGAATGAATCTGAAGAATGGCTAGCGAATTTTCCCAAACAACAAAACAAAAAAAAAAAACGCCCCGCCACGCAATATTGCATTATGCAAAAAAACCGTACAACGCAATACAATAATTATACACAGATATTAAATACGCACCACTTCTCGTAGAACGAAACGATTGAAAACGCCATCTGTACACATAACCCTCCCTACCCCCGTTTCTCCTCCCACTTACGCATTGATAATACAACGTGTATTGTACAAATAAATGTATAGAAAAGCTAGCGATAAATGGATGCGTGTGACTGTGCTGGTGCGTATGTGCGTAGAGAATCGCGAGAAACACACACAAACACATACAATTTTACCGTGCTTTTTTTTCGTGATTCCGCCATGGCGATTTTAGACAGAACAACGCAATCGGAACCAAAATATATGCGCCGTTGCCATTTTATAACCCATAACGCACACATAGCTGTAATAGAATTGATAATGAAAACAAAACGGCAATCGAATAGAAAACCGCGCAAAGTGTTCCTTTCCGACGCACAACGACTCTACCACTACCACCAACGCCGTTAACACCACCACCACCACTACAACTATTACTATTAATACTAGCAAACCGACCTAGGCTTAACGTGTATCGCGTGTAAGGACACGAGGCGAATTTGTACAGCGTTACTGTGTGAACATGACGAGACGTTTGCAGCAGGTGTATGATATGATACAATAAAACAAAAACCCCGTGTATGAATGTTATTATTAACTTCGCAGTGAAAACGTGTTGGCGGTCTTGGCTGGCTTCTTTCTTTCCCGATTGAAAGGGGACACGCGTTTTTTTCTTTCTTCTCTGACGAAAAAAACCCAACCGGCTTCCTCCAGCCGACTGCTCGATTAAATGTAACGTATAGATGCGCATTTGCTTCTTTATTATTGTATATATATATTTGCGGGAGCATTTTACGTTAACAATGCAACAATGGGTGGGCGAGAGCTAATGTGTCGCGGTGCTTCCTTGGGGTGAATTGAACGCAAAGGTTGGCCCGATTTGGCACACCAAAATGTCAGCAGTGACGTTCTGTTCGTGGCCGAAGGGAGAAGGGAAGAACAATAAAGTAACATAAAAGGACATAAAACCGGCAACAGAAAAGCATCCGGCGTTACGCTCCGGATCGAGGAGCCCTCTCCGCGTCTAGGTTTCTAAAACAAAAAAGGCATACGTTTCGTACGAAGTAATACGCTCGCTTCGTTGCGTCTGCGTCCGACCGAGGAGTTAGAAAAATTATTGTCTTTCAGTTTCAGTTTGCGTCTCCTTAGTTTGCCAATTTGTTTTCGACCTTGTTTTTTTTTTCTTTTTAACTGCCCGCAGACACGAAAGTCTTCCCCGCAACGTGCTCACCACCTTTCAACGCATGACGATTAATCAACACTTACACGCTAAACGGGTTTAAGCCAATATTAGTACTGCCGAATGTTTTAGGTTAATTTTTAACGCGTTCCTCTAATTTGTTGCCCGGGTTGCCGATGTGCCCGATGTGGTTATGTTTGTTTTGGTTCGGCTCTAGACAGCCTCAATTTAGGGTTTTTTTTTTTTAATAATTCTTCTCATTCGCTTCTGCTGAACGAAAACTAGCAATGTGGCTTGGTATTACTTCATTGAAAGCTGTATGTATTTTTTCCCCCGGTATAGTGATTGCACGATAGAACGAACGAGAAAAACTCAGTGCGAATAAAGCATCCGTAAAGCATTAATAGAGCGTGTGCTTTGCACAGTTTCAAGCGCCAAAAAAAAGTCAAATTCGCACGCAGCAATCGATTGAGTAATGGTTCGTGTGTATGTTTATTCTAAACAAAAAAAAAATCACCCAAATCTTCTATCTCGGTTTGAGTGGAGAGGAGACAAAACAAAAAGCAAAAAGCGGCATTCCATATGCTTTTTGTTTCTTTTTCTGTGTTAATACAAGCTTCTATATTAATACACGCAGTGCACGCTTTGCTGTCGTCCAGTCGCAGAGAATCGACATCGGGCAATTTGATTGCTTCGATTGAATTATTCATAATAATTTGCGGTTGTAAAAAAAAGCGCTTCCCTTCGCGTTACCGCAACCACCGCATGCGCTTTTACTTCTCGGCGAAGCGATATGTGTGAGTGGGGATGGGTACGTGTGTCTCGCCGCTTACATGGGGGATGGTACGTGATGTGCTACCGGTGGCACCCTCATGCGACCGCGTTATCTCGAGTTAAGCATATTTTTTTTTCTTATCGAATTTATCGTTTTCGCATTTTTCGATTGTTCAACTATTGCTCTCCCTCTCTCTCTCTTTTGCTTTTAATTTTTATACACGTTTCGATTTGTATATTGCGCCTGCTGGCGTAACTTGCGCCCGTTTACTTGTACTTCTGCAGGAACTTCTCGTGGAACGACTTGAACAGCCCGAGCATCTCCTTCAGCTTTTCCGGCTGGGGCAGGATGGTGGTGCGGAAGTGGTAGGTACCGGGGCGCTGGCCGAAACCGGAACCGGGCACGATGCAGATACCTGCAGCGGGGCGAGGAGAGGAGAGAGAAAAAAGACATTATAATACATTGACAATTTAATTCCCCAAAAAAAAAGCCGGATTACCGGTCTCTTCGAGCAGTTGGAATGCGTAGAATGTGTCGGCCGGTTTGCCCTCCTTCTTGGCCGCCTCGAGCGCCTTCGGCGGGAGCCGAATCTGCGGGAACGCGTACATCGCACCCTGCACCGGATTGCACGTGAAGCCCTCGATCGAGTTGAACGTGCGGGCGACCAGTTCGGCCCGCTCGCGCAGCGACTCCAGCACCGCCGTCTTCTCCCGCTCGAACCGCTCGTACGACGGTTCGCCCTTCTGCGGCGGATGCACCACGCAATCGAGCACGGCCTGACCGGCGGTGGTCGGGCACAGCTGGGCGGAGATGCACTTCAGCAGCATCGTGCGCACGTCCGGGCAGAGGTTGACGATCTCGGCGTACCCGCCGCGGATGCCGCACTCGCCCATGTACCCCTTCGAGCAGGACATGAAGCTGCACAGCTCCATCCCGCTGTACGGTGCGCCCATCTCCATCATCACCTTCTTGAACGAGTGGAACTTCGAGCCGGGCTCGTACACGTTGTCCTGGTACACCTCGTCCGCGAACAGCACGAGCCGCTCGCGGTGCGCAAACTTGATGATGTCCTCGATGTTCGCCCGGGACAGCACCTGACCGGTCGGGTTGCCCGGGTTGATCACGACCAGGATGCGCGGCGCCGACACCTTGCGCGCCTCGGCCAACGAGCGCTCCAGCTCGGCGATGTCCAGGCCCCACTTGTTCGCCTCGTCCAGGTAGTAGCCGATCTGCTCCATGTCGAACTCGGCGATCGTCGCCGAGTACAGCGGGTACTGCGGGATCGGGATCATCACGCCCGGCTTCTTGCCGTCGATCGGGCAGCGGAGCAGCGCCATCAGCACCTTGATGCCGCCGGACGCGCCCGCCGACAGGATGATGTTCTGCCAGTCGGCCGGTATGCCTCCGTCCCGCCGCTGGATGTACTCCGCCGCGTGGCGCCGGATCACTTCGATGCCGGCCGAGTCCGAGTACGAACCGACCGAACCACCCTTGCACCCGTCGAGGATGGCACGTGCCCGCTGCTTCGCGTCCGCCGGGATGGTGGGATCATCGAACAATGGTGGATACGACACGAGACCGAGCACCTGCAAATGGGAAAAAGAGAACATGTCAGAAATGGTGCATAAAGAACAATCCCCTAACCTAACTTTTCCACAGATGTCATGTCAGATACATCAAAATCCTACACATCTCCAGTAAAGATCGCAACAAAATAATAGAACGGCGACACGACAGATATAGAGTATTGACCTGAGATACGAGAGCACGATAAGTCCTACAGACATCCACTGACACATGTCGGTTGCGATAGTTAAAACCCACGCCGCCACTCTTATCGTCTCTTTACGCTCCGGGGAGTTAGGGAAATGTTTGCCTCCAACAACAGGCCATAATTGTCCTGTAGAACCGTCCGTCAAGATATTGCTAGCATCGAACATCTCTTATCAGCGCTCAGATAGGCCTCAAATAGCCGAGATCTCGCCGAGTAAAAGCGTAATAAAATGGTCGTTAAAGAGTTCCGAATAATCGGCTGCTGGTTTCTCGGCCGGAAGAGGTACTTCACTTGCTGTGAGCTCTTCCAGATGTTTGGTTATGATACCGTCCCATATGAATGCTTCCCGTTCTTCTCCACATCCACAGTTCTTTATGGCGCGACCTATAGTCTTTACGACTTCACAAAGGTTGACGTCTTCTCTGCTTCTCGCGATAGCTCGAATATATCGGACACAACAGCGGGTGTAAACGAACGCCAAAACGACACCGAATTTGACGCCAATCAGATCAGATGGCGATGATGGCGGCGTACCGAAGGAAATACAAAAAAAAACTTTAATGTCGCTGGTGTGCCCGTATAAATAGTACAAATTTCACGCGATTGTGAAAGAAAAAATACAACGGAAATAACTGAGCAAAAACAAAAAAAAACATCCCTCCTCGGTGTGCTCGGTTCTCGCACCGAACATCGTGAAACTTCGCGCGCGAGGTTCCCTTGTGTTGCGAATTTTGTTTTTATTTATCATTTAACTGCCCCGCACGGCGGTTTGTTTGGCCGCCTGTTTAGCGGGCGCTAGGTGTGTGAGATCGGGTCAGATACGGTGAATGCAGAAAGGTGTCGGCGACAGAAATGCCGCGCGCGATAACGATGGCTTTACGGCTAATATTGGAAGCAAACAGGGCCGACGAGGTGCCGCAACATCTGCACATACACAGCGCGTGTGTGCCTGTATGGCATCTTGGGCGAACTCTAGCTCCAGTTTAGAGCTTATCGAGGCGAGAGTTTGGGGATGTTCCTGATGTGAGCAACTTCAAACTTGCTATATACTTTTCAAACCTGGTTGCTCGTTACATCCGATACTTCAAACTGATGAAGTCTCCGAAGCTTATTACCTAACGCCAAACTTCACACTTCTAATCGTCACCTTCATCCCCCGGTCTGGCCATCGTAAAAGCCACTAAAAGCAGCCAATGTTTCGAGTGAAGCAAACAAACGCCCAAGTACCAACCATGCCGGTACCGGTCAGCTGATGTACTGCGACCCTCCTCCCCAACCCGGCTCGCATCTCGCCTATTGCGCAATAATCAACGCGAAGCTCGGTCCAGAATGCAGTGCAAAAAAGAAAGAAAAAAAATAAAATACATGACGCATACGTTGTCATTGGCAAGCCCTTGCCCAAGCGTGGCGTGAGGGTTGATAAAGGCTAGCTGTTGGTGTTGGTGCGTTGGTCCGTCCGACGCTCGGCTCGTATTTTTGCGCTGCTCGCCGTCAATCAACCGCTCATATCGGAATTGGTTCGGCTCGTTTCGTTCAATTTTGCCAATTAAACCAAACTCGTGGGTAGCTATCAGCGCGACCGGGCATGGACGAATTTCTGGCGCGCTTTGTTTCATAGGGGTTTTTTTTCTTTTTAATTTTCCCGCAAATCGCATGTTGCCATGGTCGAGATGCTAATTTTTCGGGTCTCTAAAAACCGGCCAGTTTATTACGCCGGAGCCGGCGCTAAAACCGGGCAGACGAGTCGCGACGTGGTCGGCCCGGTTCTGGAAACCGGTTTGCTTTAATTTCCTGCACTAATGCTATCGCTCGCGCGTTCTACGTAGGATTCCTCGCTGGCGATCTATCGAGTTCGCGTTAAAAAGCTACCTTAATTTCGCGAAGATATTGAAGCCAAAAACTCACACACTCACTGGCGAGCCGCAACTACGTGCTCGGCGCAATTTCTTCGCCCACTCGCCTCGCTCGATACGCGATTGTTTACGTTCGGGAAGCTGACGCGAATCGCGAAACGGTGCCACTCCTGCCGGAAGTGATACGAAGGGAGCGAGAGTGGGTCACGAAAAGCCCTTCCGCGTTACATAACACTCCACAAGCCGCCGGTTCGGGCAGCCCGAACGGGGTGTAATGCATATTGGAACGCCACCGTGCTACCTTTGCGAACTTCCGCGGTTCGCGACGATTGATGGCGCGACTTTAGCGCTCTATTATTGGTGGGCACGGGCTCTTACACCATTCGCACGGTGAAACACTTTCCATTTCCACCGGGGACGACTTCCGGACGCCTCCTTTAGTGCGCCGAAACACACACACAAACATACCTGACGGATGAAGGTAATGGGCGGTTGTCCCATCGCGTGACAGTCGCCGATGTTGGCACGGATCACCTCCTTGAAGGGTTTTTTCACTCCCTGGTTCGGTGAGAAGAGGGGAGAGAGAGAGAGTAAAATAAAAAAGCGAACACCTTGGTTGGGCAGGAAGGGCGGCTTTGTTTGCGCGGTTGCCCCAACCTACCTCCTCCAGCTCCTTCTCGATGACACCGGCGCGGATGACGAGCGGGCCGCGGACCGCGTACTCCATCGTTTTGATTGCCGGGTTGATGTTGTCGATCGACACGCATCGCTGCTGCTGCTGGGCACACGCCATCGTGAGGAACGTGCGTTGGTGGTGGTTGATCGGCGACGACGCTGCTGCTGGATGATGCGGTTGTTGTGGTGCTGCTGCTGCGACTGCCGCCAGTCGGAAGTTGTACACGCTGCCCGGGCGCATTAGGTGGAGGCCCCGGGCACTCACCGCAGCGGTGGCGGCACTCCGCTGACGGAGCACAAGACTGAGCGACATGGTTCCTTTTGGTTGCCCGGTGGTTCGATTGGACGCAGGCTGGCAGGCAGGCAGGAAACCAGGATGGTGGTGGGCTCTCTCTCACAAAACGCACAACGCCGCCGAGAGGAGTGAGAGCTGGGAACTCACGCGCTTCTCACCGCTGTCGCGAATCGATCTCAGCAAACCGCTCCGACCTGATGTGCGCGTGTGTGTTGCGATGGACAGGGTGGAACCGAACCGGAGGATGGATGGCAGGCATTGAGCGCCCAGTTTTGGGGGCCATTTTTGCGCGGTGGGTAAATGAAACGGGAGAAAAAAAAACAAAATGCTATAGTTCACGCTGTTGTGTTGCAAGCTCCCAAAAACAACAAAAAACACCCCCTTTCACAATTAAAAAAAAACCAACCCCTCCAGCGCCTAATCCTACAAGTGTGTTGGTATCTGGTGCACTCTTCTTTCGTGCGACGCCGGCGGTACCAAAACTACGATAAATTACGATGCGAACTACGATTGCCGAGCACCTGCGCAGGCGTTTTCATTCATCGCCGAATTATGTTTGTGGCCTTTTTCTTTTTTACTCACGACTCACAGCGTGCCCCATTTCACGCTGGCTGTATTTATGTTTCAATTACTGCAGTGTATGTTTTTTTTATCACATTTCACCTTTTTAGAGCCGAAAGAAGTCGCTAAAAACACTTCCAACAACTTGTGTTTTTTTTTACAAAAGTGAGTTCGACCCGAAATTTGGGCCGCTAAACATCAAACGCAATATTGGCAATAAAAAAAACCCCCGCAGTAATCTACAATGACGAAGGGAATCTACAGAGCGTGTAGATAATAGTAAAAAATATACGAGCTAAATAACGACATAAAACTCGCTGCTTACTGTAAAGGGCAAACGAGTTTGTTTTAATCGTCAAAATTCGTTGGGTCAGTTGACCCCTTTTCAAAGATTCGCATCATTTGGTAATTAAAGATTTAATATTGCTTGCCAAAAACAAAACCATTCGAGGATGGATCGGCTGTTTTCCGATGCTATTTTTGTCGTGATAATCGCCCATTGCTAAGGAGCTTGACAAATATTGATTTTAAAAACTCTGGTAAATAAAAAATATTTTAATCAAAAGTAAATTTGTACTGAAAGCCGCATTTTAATAGCTGATTTTT
>JXXB01001929.1:0-11263 GCA_000956275.1 Anopheles koliensis
TTGAATAGGTTGTTGATTTTTTTTTTTGGTAAAATTCATAACATGAATTCGTGCGAGGTGCTGCGAGTTCGGAACTTTTCAGCATAATTTAGCTTTGCCTGCTGAAGTAGGAATGTTGGAAATTCCATCACCGGGTCCTATTATGCGGCTAGCAAGTTCCCACACAGATACCCATCTCTTTTGACACGTTTATTTCGTGCTGATAAGGCCAATATCAACGTGATACTGAATGCAGTCTCTCGCAATGATGTTTTTAACGTTAATGGAAGCTTTCGATTAGTAAACTTGGCTTCGAGTAGTTAAAATGTTAATTTAAAATAATTTCCTGAAATACTGGAAAACGAAACGAATAAAAAACGAATAAATTGAAGCCAATTGGGTTTTAATAAAAAATTTAAAATAATACTATATAAAACATGTATTAAACAAATGCATAAAAAGATTTCAATCAAGAATGCTCATCATGTACGTGTAAGATACTTTAAGAAGACAAACAAAACTGTACTCTCATTAGTCAAAAAGGCCCATATATTCTTATTATTTTCTTTCCTTTTTATCTAATGATACACTAACAACTTGAATGTGAAACATTATTTATTATAAAATAGACACGTTATTAAACTCAACTTGAATCCTGCAGTCCATCGCTCTCCTCCGATCAGTGGCCATCGTTGGCCACAACCGTAATGCGCCAGAACATCACCGCCAGAACATCACCGGTACGTGCCACTGTCTCCTCGTTCTTTTTTTTTTCTCTCAAAACTTTGCGCAACTCGTTTGCGAAACTTTTTACCCACCCCGACGCATAATGCATCTTAATGAGTCGTGCAAACGGTTCAAGTCGCCTGCCAGCAGCGACAGCACCGTGATGGCCCAGAAACTTGCCTGCCCGGGGACAACGGATGCAAGCGCATGTACACTCAACGCAACGCGTCCCCTTCCCTATTTGCTAAATTAGAAATTTTAATCTGGTCACATATGTGCATTAACACTTCATCTTCATCACCGCCCGCCCGGGCGGCGTAGGGCTTCCCTTTTTGCGAGCATCCCGAGCATCATCATTATCACCGTCGTTCGCCGTCGTTCGTGTCGTCCGCTGGCGCATCAGCATCCGGCGGCTCTGCGGGCTGAATTATAGCCGTACCGCAGCCGCCGGTACATAATCAACCGCCGCACGGATGGCGCTGCAGGCGCACAAAATAACGCAGCCGCATAATTATAAACTTTCTTAGAATTATCGGTGACACTGGACGCGAGTGAACGGCAGAATGACGACGACCGGGGAACGTAGCAAACGAGAGCATCTTATGCAACACTCATAATTTGCAACATCAATGCTGTGGTGCAGTCTAAAGACGTAAAAAAGGTGATCGTAATTTGAAAGAAACGTCTCCCCATCCCTTCTATCAAACGTCTCTTTGTTCGACGCATATCGTACTTTCTTTGTGACCAGCGAAACGACATGTAATGAGCGCCGGTTTTATTGTATCATGCTAAAGGCGGGAAAATAGTTTTCAAAACTAAATTTTAATTAGCCTCTGGTAGATATGTCGTGGTACAATTAAATGCTGCACGCTTCGGGCACAGTTTCCCATTTAGTTAAAAACAAAAGAAATCATTACCCCCCGCGTGTTTTCATTCCCGGCGTGGAACAGATCTGGGCATGTATATTTTAGCCTGTACAGTGCATTCTTGAAATCGTTTTCCCGTACATTTCACTCAACGGCAACGATGACAGAAGCAGTGTGATTTCGTTGCAGCAGCAACGCTCCAGTTGTCTCTCCAGGGCAAAAGATGAATCTGCCAAGTGTCGTTATCATTCATCTTGTCCCTACATCCCTTCCTTCACTTATCACCGACCCAGCAGACACATCCTCACAAAAGGATCGGCGCCCTCTACGATTGAAAATAAAATTTGTAAAAAATAAACACCATTGCCGGTCGCATGCAAAAACTTTGCTTTTTAATGCACCGCTCTACGAGCCGACGCACTTCGCGTGAAATATGAAACAACCTTCGGGGGGAGGGGGGAAATGGATTCACCAGAAACTTTCTGCCAATCTCGTAGAGCCCTCCGGTGCGCTGTGCGACGTAAGGCACCGAACGACAACAAAAGCAGCGAGTGAGAACGGGGAGAAAAACACAATCGAAGAAAGCTCAAGCGGTATAAAATTTGCATCATCCAAAACGGGCCCGGCTAAGGGCCGGCCAGCAACTTCACCGGCGTACGAAACAATGTCCCTCGCTCCCGGACCGCGAGCGCGGCAAAAAGCGTTCCCGTTTCCGGTTCCGGTTCCATTTTGTCGCTCGCCAGCGTCACGCTTTTTAATACATCACGTTGTGAGCGAGCTTTTGGGAAGGGGCGGAAGTTATCCACCGTGGCCTGGCAGCTGGAAGCGGAAATACGTGATGCATCAGCTCCTTCGGGCGTTTTGAGATCTTCTTTATGCACCGTATTCCAGCTCACCATCTCCCAACACGGAAACAGAATGCAGAAGGAGTGGAGGGGCAAAGTTTTCCGAAAACGATAATGCAGTTAACTAGCGCAGTGCGTTCTCGGAATGCTTCAAGTTTCTCTTTTTCGTGCTCGGAATGTGTAAAATTAAAGTTACAGAAGCTTGGGTTTTGTAAACACTCACAGTACGTGCAACAAGAGAAAAATAAAACACATCTTTACCCCGGACGGAGACAACCGTTCTCCGCCGTATGGTAAGCGATATGAAGGCACCAGTACGGCGAGAGGGAAATGATTAAAAAAAATGGGAACGGGAATCTGTAGGGAACAAAACACTACAAAACCCATTCGCCGTTTAAGCAATCGTGCTCCATTTCGAATGTCTGACTTCGAATCGCTCTTTGTTTTTTTCCCTTGCCAACATACCACCCCCTGGGAGCGCTGCATAAATGAACACCCACCGACCGGCAGCATTGGTACGAAAATTGCCACGGTTTTGTAATTTGAATCGCGTGAAACTGTGCGCACTCGCCGCGACCACCAGCGACCAGCCGGACCGAGAAACAACAACACCGAAGCCCGCGTAAGGAAATGCACTGAAATGAAAACAACTTTCCGACGGGAAAATGAAACAGACCGTTGTTGGTGTACACACTTCGCAACTTTGCAGATTTTATGAGATGCCAAGTTATAGCGCGATGGAACCAGCTCCATTATAGCAGCTCGTAATACGATTTAAATAGCTATAACCTTTTGTATATTAAATTTCCGAATGCATGCGCTGCTGGCTAAGGACGAACAATTTGTTGAGATGGTGCGAATGTATGAGTGCACTTGGATAGGAAATGTTCAGCCTGATTAGCTTGTAAAATTCCATGTGGCTAATTTTGTTTTCCATTCAAAGATCAATTACTGGATATTGAATATTCACTAGCTTCTTTTCTGATGTAACGAGGCAATGTACCTGATGAAATCTTCAATTTTGTGGGCTACAACAAAATAAAACAAAATAAAAAAATTATCAAAAATCTAAAAATTTTCATAAAAGATTAAGTTTAGTTTTGGAAACATTATAATTCCTAATTTTAAAATCCGACTTCTGGATTATATATTTTTCAGATGCCAGACAATAAAACAAAGTATTTCTTCCCAGATTTTTACACGAGTTTCACCAGATAATATTTAATAAAATGAAAACTATTTTGTCTACCAATTGACAAATATTTTTTAAAAAATTACCTAATTCTGTTTTAAACAGTTTGTATTTCATAATTACATTTACATTTGAAACTGTTAAGTTTCATTAAAAAACAAGTATCAAAATACCATGGAAATCTCGCAAAATGATAGTTAAAAATCTACTATCCCTCTATATTCTTCAGATCACATTATCTTCTAGCTGCAAGCGTGAAGAATTCAATGCACAATCGACGTGGGCATTTTCTAAAACACTCACATTCGCATGGGCCACTTTCTCTCGGTCGTGCGTTGACGCCTTTTTGCAACCACCAAATCTCCAGTAAGTTTTCCAGCCAATGAACCAAACTAGCCCTGGAACTTGCCTCTGCTGGGTAAAAGTTTTCTCCCGTCAAGCTGCTACCAGCGATGCAAAGGCTGCTCGGCTGCATTGTTCCGCTTTGTAGCGAATGTGCGGCGCATGGCTGCTGTTTGGTGGAAAGTTCGTTTGATTTACAATCTCTTTATGTTTATACAAATTTTATGCGAAGTGGGCAATAAATCTTCGGCGCTCTCCCCGTAGCCAACTTTGCATGCCTTGCCTAGTCTCACGCTTTCACACATGCCACCATTCATCGTCAGCGTCACACAAAAGTCTACGGTATCGTTTTTTTTTTCCTGTTGTGGACTAACAATACGAGGATTGCCTTCCGGTGCAGAGATCGCTACCATCCATGTTGTGGAATGGAAGGCGGGATGGAATGTAAGCAACGGTCGTACTCATCATATTGGGAGCATCGAGTGGCACAAGAAAGTATCTTTCGTGTGTTAAATTCAAACTACTCCACTCCACTTTGGAGCGAGCCACGGGATGAATGCTATAATCCATTCAGTAAGTCTGAAAATTAAAATGTGTGTGGTGTGAACATGATCGTACAGGTTAGAGAAATGTGTTCCAACGTGCATGATTTTACTCACATCAAGTACAGTTTCGAATGTGGCCAAAACTGCACTTTCATCTCATGTGAACAGCTTTTTCAACGTACACACAAATCTTCGTGAGAAACTTTCAAAGGCACCCGCGGTGAAGAGAAAACTTTTCCAACCACCATCGAGTACCGCGAATGGTCTCCATGGGTCCGATTGTTTGTCTTCCGTTTGCCGTAAAATTTATCCTCTACGCGTGTCCATTGTACGATGCCAGCAGCCGGATATCACACCATTCCGAGCATTCTTGCACCAAAGGCAAAAAGCCGATCGGTGCTCATGAAAGCTTTGGCATCTTTGTGCGTGCCCAAGAAGCCACGTCGTTCCAGCTCAGATCATGCAATCGAGCGGAACAACGATGGACCCAAGCAAACCGTGACGCGTGCCCTGCTAAAGCCGTTCTCGTTCAAACAACCCGATCATGTGCGCGTATGTGAAAAACCTCGCTCGCTAGCACATCCTTTCAAGAATACCTTCATCAAGCCCGGCAAGCAATGATTAACAACCACTATCGACAGCAATCGAAGGTTTGCCCCCCGTATGGGGCTGCTGCTGCTACCGCTGTGTTGTTTTCTTGCGGCCACATTGTAGCAAAGTAATTATTGAGCCCATATTTCAGACCCCACGCTTCCACCGCAACGCAAAGACAAAGAACGAGCGCAGGTTCCCTGCCCGGTGGCACAATTAACGACCATTCTTGGCACAACCCGGACCCAATGCAGCACGGCCTACACGGACCCAACCTCACCGAATAAAGCAACCATATTTTGCAGAAACACCCCGCCCGCTGAATGTTGGTGCTTTTAGCGAAAATTGGCAAACATTGGTTCGAGTTTGCGGCGATGATAGTGGAACATCTCCACCACCTCCACGTGGGCTATCTATTGCGCTTGGAAAAATAGTAGCCGAGGTTGGGCACTAATTTACGAGCCACACTTTTATGAGCACGGGGACATCGGCATCGGCGAGTGGAATGGTGCGTGGCCACTCCGTTTCGTTCCGCCTGCTAATTGTGGCAATATGTGCTGCAAGCTCGGGAGCGGGCGGTGCTCCATTGATGAATGCATGCGCATTTGTCATCCCGAGCATTGGAACGTAATTTATCGTTCTATTTGTCAGCGATAATGTGCGGTTTCTGATTGGAAAGTTCTCAAAAACCGATCCAAAAGTTGCATGTTTGCTGACGTGTTAAGATTCTTAATGTATTTTGAATGTAAATTTTTAGCTTGAAAGAAAATAAACATCCCGTAATACATTGCATAAAGCAAATGTGAAATTTTTCACCAATTTCTGAATAAGTATTAAGTTTTTTTTATATCACAAATACGGTATCTGTCTATGATCAAACGCCTAAATGTAGGCAAGTAGGATAAAGTATTTTGTAAATGGATTTCATACTTCGGAAATCGACGATTCTTGAAAAAGAATTAGTGTGAGAGTTAAAATTAATTAAATTAATACTTATCTACCTACGTTCTACTAACGTACCAACCATACAGTATGCATTTTTCGACATAAAATGGGGCCTGAAATGACTTCATAATCTTATTTTCATTTGCGAATCATCGCAAACGTGTTCTATTTAGCTCTTTTTTGCGGTGTCAGCATCGTTATTTAAGATCCTTATCGAAACTGAGAAAAATAATGCTGAACCGTGCAGAAGCCTCATCCACATGGTTGGATGTGTCAGTTTTGTTGAAACATGATTTTTGGTCAAATATGTTCAACCCACGCATCCTGCTGGATTTCTCCTTCAAAACTGGTTTCGTTTCCCTGAGTGTACCATTTTTGTTCCTTTATCGTTATCACGCAAAGCAAACGAAGTGTGACTCATGTTCGGAAGATATTCTTCTCCCAGCGCAACAATCAGTTGCGAGAACACCTCATCCGGTTTTCCCAGCGGAGCATGATCGTTGTGGCATAATTTCCTGCCTCGTCAGGCTTCAACTCCTAGCAGTTCTTAACTTTTTCCCCCTGCTGCTACTACGAGTGTTGCTGCTGCTACTGCTGCTGTCCGACGCCATCAGGTTTCGGATATTCTCTGACTCGTTTAAAGTCAAGATACATTTTAATTAACATGCAAACAAGATCATATTACGGTTCGGTACGCTCGCACTGCACCCGGTCGGGGTCAAGTTGGACACGTCGGTCCGACACATCGGTGCTGAGGCACTGATGATAGAATTATGAGCGTTAGCTGAAAGCAAAGCTTTTCCACGAACTTTCGAGCATTAGTAGAGCAGCTTCCCGTGGCGAGGACCAGTCCGGGCCGGTGGAGCGTCTCCGCCCGCACCGCCGGAGAAAGAAGAATAATTGCGTAGCCTCAAACAATTAACTCAATTTTGTATTTCATTTTTTTTTTTTGCCTCGCTCGCCCGTACGACTCCCGGCTGGGACTGCCATAATTTCTTTCCCATCCCTCAGTGAGCGCGAGTGTGCCCGTAGGCGACGATTTTGACATGCCCTCAACTTTCTGCGGACAAGGCTGACAGTTGCTTTAACACGTTCGCTAACGCTTCGCCGGTTGCCCGTTTTTTCTCTCCTCGCTTTTGCACACGAAAACATCAACCGTTCGAGCTTTGAGAGGGTTTGAGCTATGGGTGGGACGAGGAAAAATGCACTCACTGCATTCGTTAGTCGCTACCTTTTGTCGGTACGAAATCGTGCGAAATCGGTGTGGGTGTGTTTCTGCCTTTTTTTCCTCACAGTTTTCGCTCCTTGAATGCTACTGCCACCATTCGGAAACCGGACAATTTTATTAATTCACACACATTAACCTGCGCCACGTCGACAGACGCTTCCCCCTGGTGGAATCCGGACCGACTGACCGATCAAGCCCAGGTCAAGCCGTTGACGTCAATTATGGCATTCCCGGGTGGAGGTAAATGAATTAAATTTTGCATAATTTATTTCATGCCACTCCCCACGGTAGTGCCGCGTAGATTTACCGCACCCAGAAATGGATGAAAAGTGCGCACTTTATCTTCTCCGCAGGAACGAGATGCGATTGCGATTGACCCAATCAGCGGACCAGTAAAGCTGACCCGGCAACTGGACCCGGCCTGGCCCACTTCCTGTGGCATGCGTGAGGAGAATGGTGGAAACATTGAGTGAATAAAAACGATCCCGAAACCGAGTCGTTACAGCCGTTGATACGCAATAAGCGTGAATTAGTTTTGCACATAATTATGCGCTCAGGTTGCCGTTAATCGTTAATGTTGCGGAACGCGTTTCGGGCGCAAAATGGGAAAGGGATGGATTGAATTTTTGCGAACCAATTTCCTGCCGCAGCTAAGTGAGTTTACAAATCTCCCATGCGATTTAATCTCCTGTAAGCTGTAAGCTCACGTTGGTGTGCCGTGGGATCGGAATCGTGATTAATACATGCTTTGTTTTATTCCGGGTTGATGTATTACGGCAAATCTATTTTAATTACATTTATCCTACAGGTTGTGGCAATGGATTAACTCGTTATATTTGCATTTAGCATTTACAATATTTTCAAAACATGAAAGTTATCTTAAGCGCATGAAACATTTATTAATTCAATGGAATTCAATACCACTCACATTGTAAACTGCCTGTTACGAATGATTAGTGGTTTTAGGCGGTGATAAAAAATAATTTAAAATAATTTAAAAAAGAAACAAATGTAAAGTGACTTATGTACTATGCTGGTCAGAGTAAAAATCAATTTAATACATTATTTAAAAAATGATTCTATAAATTTCATCATAGTTAGCAGTGGAAAACACTTATTACATTTAAAAGATTGTTGAAATTCAAGACTTAAAATGATTAAAAAAAACATAATAAAATTGTTTCACGTTTGGAACAAATCACCCAACGTGGCACACCAATCTAATTTCGTTTCAAGTTAATAATAATAATCAGCCCTTAGTTTGTACGACATCAATACACACAAAGCACGATGTTTTACAGGACAATCTCGTAAACTTGTGTAACAATGCACGTCCCCATTCTAGCTGCAACCTTACAACGCAAACACAAACATTTCGATAACTTTCCATTCCTCCTCCGACACATTACAAAGCCGATGTTTCGCACGCTTATAACACAACCGAACCCAGACTTTACATCTGTACCTGTCATCTGCGAAGCCCGGAGGCAAACCATCCGCCGTGCGATCGCTTCGACACACCCGACCTCGAGCGACGAGACAAAATTAATGGCAATCAAATGCGCAAAACGGTGGAAAGTTTTTATACCACGCCGCCCTGCCGGGGGAATCTTCCAACCCAACCCGAAACGAACGCACAAAATGGCGGTGTTTTTAAAGTTTTGACCCCCCCAGGAACAGGTCGGGCACGATAAAACACGGTTCCCAATCGCAACACATTCGCATGATGAATCTCGGCATGAGTGCATCGAAATGCGGTCACGGTCCAGCAGCACGAACCGTGCCACAAACGAAACAAATAAACAACACCGAAGCGAAAAACGGAGCGTGGGGATGGAGAGCAGTGGCAACGACAACAACAAAAAATGACAAACTTTTATTATTTATTGTTTAATAAACGCCATTTTGTCGACATCGGATAGCCGGATCGGGCAGACACACGGAACACCGAACGCCGGACGGGACGTTGGGCCGTGCGAGCGGATTTGCACATGATGGAAATAGTTCGTTAGTTTTATGTTGTTTATGCTGTTTCTTCAGCACATTTTCGTCCCATTTACACCCGCTCTACCCAGTCCCAGTCCACGTTCCAGTCCGCATCAGGCCACCGTGCCACCACCAAACAATCTGGTCGGTTGCAACTCGATGCGTTGCACACTCTGGCTCAACCGCTGGCCTGTCGCAGCGACCGACCGAAGCGAACGAACCAGTACGGTGGAGTACGGAATGTTTGTCGCCTTTTTCAACAATTTCCCTCGCTTGCTCGGTTTTTTTTTTTCCTCCCGGTGGTTCCCGCTCGCCTGCTCGTTCTAATTGTTATTGTTACTGTTATTATAACAACAGTTGTTAGTTTGTTTGCACGCGAAGCGACCCGCACTTCCGGGCCGGACCCGAGGGAGGTGGTAGTGGTGTGTGTGTACGCTTGTGTCAAATCGTGCTCGGCCTTTTCCTCTGAGTTTGTTTTGTTTTCCAGCTGCACAAACGCTGTCTCATTTTGTATCGTCTGTGTTGGAGTAAAAGTGCAGCAACACTAGAGGCACTCTTTATTATCATCGTTCTTCCTGCTTGACTCCGTTGTGTTGAAATATTTTAATTTTGCTTTTCTAATTGTTTGTGTTTAGAAGCAATTGTATTTTTTATAGTTATTTTAGAAAATTTTTAATTTAAATCGTGTGCTTAAATCGTTTTCACAACACAAAACAAAACCAATGTAAAACTACCCACCTAAATGTATTTACATGTTTTCTTGTTTTTCATATTTTTTTTTTATGAAATTTACCAACAGAATGTTTTAGCAAATTATACATTTTTTCGACAGACTTTATAAACCTAAGAGAATATTTATTTGATTATATGGGTACTGAACACGGAGCTTTTCGAACAAAAAGTTGTGATAATATCAAAAGGAATTTCTACAAAAAATCCAACTTTATTAAGAGAAATCATTAAAACTGTAAATGAATTTTATACAAATAATTAATATCAATTCATAATTTTCATATTCTGTTAGAACTAATTTTTCATGCAAAATTAAAATACTAATCAGCATAGTGTGTCGATCTAGTTACGTTTCGTCTTGGCTGATCCATATATGTACCAATCGAGAATTGTGAGCTAGATTTTACCACCATTCTCCCATTGGCCTTCCCGTTGATGCAAACCAAATCCTGTACCAGTTTTGTAATGAAAAACAAACAAAGCCCATCAGCGAAATGGTTTGCGCTTTTTCCCATTTCGCTTCCGTACTGCGTGTTGTCGCAGCGGAAGCGAAAACCGACGCGATACACGCGAGCAAACCGAACCGAACCATGGAAAAATTAGAGGTTTGAAAATGGTACCGACATTGGGGTTGATACATATCCAAACAAAACACATCTACCAGTCGTGACGCTGGGTCTGGCTTCCGTTGCATCCTTCCCCAACACACACCCTTGCTTTATTACTGCAATTAAACAACCGAGAACCGACGATTTCGCTCTTGGACGATCTCGTTTCGCGAAAATGGACGCCAACCATTAGGAGAAAAAATAATGTTCCTTCCCGTTCCACACGCTACGTTGGGCGAGGACGAGGTTAGCCACGTATGCTTCACCGTTGCCTGGCGCGCGGTAAACACCAGCAAACCGGTTTTAATGGAGTCGGATTTGTTACCACCGCGACCGGCTTGGGGGCTTGGTTCGGTTGATTATTTATTTCTTAATTGTTGTTATAAAGAAAACTGGACGCTGATTAAGAGATGTTGCGGTTGGATTGTTTGTTTCGGTCGGCGAACAAAAAGTATGTAATCGAATTGAAGCTAGAAGAAGTAATGCGGAGGGAAAAAGTATGAGTTACTTTTTAAGGGGTTTTTGGAACACACATTAAAGCTTTTAAAAGACGATAAATTGCACGATAACATTATAAAGTATCATGTCTAGCGATATGATTGCAATTTAAGCTTCCTAGCTCCCTACTGTCTTATGCGTGGACGGAAAAATGTGTCTTAATATCCCCATTTGTTGAAG
>JXXB01001932.1:0-12066 GCA_000956275.1 Anopheles koliensis
TGTGTGTGTTCTAATGTGAACGTGATAACCGCCCCGCCCTTCCTCCAGACACTCAGGTGGACGTTCTAGGCGCTCGTCCGAAAGCCACCTCTAGTACACTCAAGTAGTATAATATGTCGTGAAGGTCTCCTCCACCCAGGCCCTCTGCCCGTGTACTAGTTTCGGACTAATCTGTAGCATGCCACGGCCCTCCCCCGAAGCACTAAGACTTCTAATCCTTCCCTTCCCTCTCCGTCTCCCATTCACGCCGCACCCCTCCCTCTCCCCTCTCGCTTCCACTCCACGCGTTCCACCTCTTCTTTTTGGTTTTGCGATCACGACCGGCGGGCGGGCGTCAGAGTTTCTCGACCTCCTTAGATTGTTGCGAAAGCCACGCACGCTCTTGTTTCGACCTTTCCCACGCACGCACAATATCTGACCCGGAGAGCAAGCAAAACAAAAACAAAAAATAAAAACAAGAAAACCAAAAAACGCAAACAAACCCGCCCCCAATTTCCCATCTTCCGATTCGCGTTTTTCGCAGCTGGTGTCGGGCAGCTCGGGCACGGAGCAGAGCGACGAGAAGGCCCACTCGCCGGACGACCACGACCTCGGCAAGGGCGACGGCTACACCGAGGGCATCCCCGGACCGGTGACGCGCCTGTTCGTGCTGGCCAACCGCGGGCTGTCCAACCTCATCCAGGACCTGATCCTGGTAAGTCTGCGCACGACCTAACCTCACATTCCGGCTGCACCGGTTCCTCCTCACCCACAAACGTTACGCTCTGTTTTCGTTCGCAGCGAATCGCACAAACCAGTGAACGGGTGGTGAACTTCAAAGCACGTCTAATTACGTCACTCATCTAAGGTGTGCGGGAGCATCTCGCAAAGTTGGGCGTTGGGCGTTGGAGGAGGTCCTGCCGGTGGCACTCTCCAAGGAGGTGGCTGCCCGCTAGAACCGATTCCCGTCCCCTTCTGCCACACATGCCCACACACACACACAAACACACAAAAACACACCAACATACACACAGACACACTTCCCTCCTAATCATCTTAGCTCCTCTTCGCGACCTGATCATCATCATCGCCCGGCAACGCATCTACATCCGATAGTTGTACTTTCACCAGACGTTCTTCCACCTCTCCCCACCGTGCCCCACCCATTCCCGCCCTCCCCCTGGACCCATCGGAAACTGTCATCCGGAGTGCGGCACACTTCCGCCTCCCAACGGCAAAAGCCGGCCATTTGTAAACGTTTAGTAACACTCCACCGCAGCCGATGCTTCTGGAGGCGAGCAGCCCGACCGTACCACCGGAGCTGCCGGTTGACCTGTCAAACGTCACCGCGCGGCTGGCGACGGCCATACCCGAGCTGTCAAACGACATCCGCAACGGTTCGCGGCAGGTGCAGGCCGAGCTGGAGAAGGAGCTGGCGATGCTGAAAACGTTCGCCGCACCGATCGACGAGCGGCTCGCCTCCAGCCTGGGCGACCTCATGTCCGGACTAACCGAAGACACAACGACTACCACACCGAAGAATCCGGACTCGGCCGTTAACAATTCGAACCCATTCTCGCTCACCGCCCTGTTCGGGTACTAGCGACACAAAGATGGAAGGAAGGCAACAAAAAAAAAAACCCGCACACAGACGAAAAACTTCGAGCACGGAAGCTTCCAGCAGCAGTAGCCGGTGACGCCTCTAACACCTGGGCTTCGCAACAGACACGCTCACTCTAATCGCTCCTTCCACTTTACCCTATCCCCCTACAACCTCGCACGGGGTTTGCATTTCCTCGTTTGCGGACAGGTTTTGCGCGTGATCGTTTGTCTCCCTGTCTCTCTCTCTCTCACACTCTCAGCCTTTTACGTAACAATACCTAGCGCGTACATTATGGGGGCGCCCATTCAAGTGCGGCCCATTCGATGAGCGTTCACTTATTGTGCTGGGTTCGCCTGGAGGCCCCTCCACCCCCTCCCCCCACCTCCTTTGATCACTTTCTCCCGCACTCTCGGCGTGCGCATTAAGGAATATAAAGAAAACAAAAACAAAAACAAAAACATAGCCGCAAAAACCGCAACCTCGCTTCCTCCATCTTTTCACCATCTATTTGTGTGTGTGTTTTCATTGTTACTGCGTTTCAATTGGGTGGCAGCCTCCGCGACCGGGACGATGGGCCTTTCAGAATGGTCCGGTGCCGTTCCGTTCCGAGCCGAAGCAGTATTTGCATCGGCGAGGTGTCGATGGGATAATTTCCCTAAACCCACCACAAACTCCAACACGGCCCCGGTGGAGCAAGGAAAAAAGCTAGTATTTCCAACTCATAACCATCAACGCTGTACACGCGATCGTGTCTTTTGTAAATATTCGTCAATTGTTTCACCCTCGCTCGCCTCTGTTTTCTTTTCCCTCTCCCGCATCTGTCAGCTCACTTCCATCTTCTTCTCCTCCACCACTTGCACTCGCTAGTAATTTATTCATCCGTCTGTGTCTGTCGCGAAAGGCTCTCTTTATCTTTCCTTTCCTGTCGCCACCCTTCTTTCGCAACACTTCCTACCCTTCTTCACACCTTCTTCACGCTCACCACACTAACTCTTCGTTTCGCTCTGATCATCAACATCAAAACAAAACGAACAAAAAAGCGGTTGGAAACGAAATGTATCATACTAGGCGTTGTTTTTGAGGCACAAGTAGGCAAGGTAATAATGTAATGAATTTTATTTTATTTTTTTTTTCTTGGATGGAGGTGACACTATTATTCAACTGAGATTGTTTAGGTTTTTTGTCCTCTGCTCTTGGCATCGTGTTTCACGCTCTTATTAGTTGATCTGCTCTCACCCACCCCCGACTCACCCGCTGTCACGTGCCACGTGTACTGTTTCCCGTAGTGGCTACTAACTCGGTCCAACTAACTGCGTTTAAAATCTACCTAGAAATGAAGTGATTTATTATTTTTGTTTCTCGTATTACGCACACGGAAAAGGAAAAAAAAAACAAACTACTCCCCCCTCCCCCTTCCAAAAACGAACGACTTTCTCGGCAAAAAACGCATAACTATCAATTACTATATTATTTACGTATTATGTTGTAATGGCGGACACATTCTTAGTTCTATGGAAAAACAAGTGGAAAAGAAGTAAGCGAACAAATTAAATAAAAAAATGGAACTATTTAAGTAGGTGGTGTAAAAGCGTTTTCATTTTCTAATGAATAAAACAATCCGAAATAGTTTTACGGCTCGAAAATTTTGATTTTAAAATCTCCCAGAACAAATGAAGTAATTTTAAATATAGAAACACATTAGAAATTACAAAACAAATGCTTCATTAAAAAAAATAAAACCAAAATGAATAATTTTATTGCACAGAAAATCGTATCGTTCGTCGGTATGCAGCGAACCAATTTTTATCTCCCGCTTCCCCTTCCACGCGACCCCCCCGTTTGCAAGCGGAGATGAAAGATCGTAAAGTATAAATTACGATACTTGTCCTGCACCGCAATCAACAGCTCGCATCGTTGTCCGGTGCAAAGCGAAAGAGCAAAAGCAAAAACGAGCGCACGAGAGCTCACTGAAAACGGGCGACCCCAGAGGTTGCAGGCAAATCACGTCTTCGATAAGATAGATTCACCGGATTGTCTTGAGCGTGTGCGTGCGTGGCTGTGTGGGTGCGCTCGGTCGCGCCCGGCAAAAAAAACACGCACACACGCGCTGCGCTCGTTATTAAACGAATAAATCCCGTCGGCGGGCGCGCGCCATTCGCAAATTCGTGGTGCGACTGGTCCGAGGAGCTGTCAGCTGATTCGGTTTATCAGTCGTTGCGAGTGTGTGATACGGTTGTCGTGAGGCGCACGGTGAACAATGCTGTCGAGTAAGTGCGAGCTTGCAACGTCCACCCAATAAATGGCGTAATAAATGTGGTGTTTTTTTTCTCTCTCTTCTCCCGTAGAGTTGCTGACGGAGTTCGGGGAGCTGTCGGTGTCGCAGAAGGCGCTGGTGGTGGCCGCGGGTGTGGGCGGAGTGGCTTTACTTTCCGCCGGAGCGCTCCTGGCCAAGCGCCGGATCGAGAACACACCACCGAAGCAGTGGCGAAAGGCGGGCGAGCTGACCGAGCTGTTCGTGTATCCGATCAAATCGTGTGCGCCCGTCGTGTTGCAGCAGGTCGCGTGTGCGGAGCTCGGCCCGCGGCGCAATCTCCTCCGCGACCGCATCTTCATGGTGACGAACGCGGACGGCAAGTTCGTGACGGCGCGCATGAAGCCGAAGATGGTGCTGGTGCAGCCGCGGTTCGACGAGCGGTACGAGACGATGTTTCTGACCGCGCCCGGCATGCCGGAGCTGCGGGTGGACGTGAGGGCGCTCGTGGCCAACCCGGAACCGGCCCGCGGTACGGTCTGGGGCGAGAGTTTCCCCACGGTCGACTGCGGGCCGGACGCGGCCCGGTGGTTTTCGCGCTACCTGCTCGACAAGGACGACGGCTACCGGCTGCAGTACTACCCGCACGAGTACACGAGCCGCCGGAAGCACGGCAGCGATACCGGCGCGCTGCAGGACGAAACCAGCTACATGCTGTTCAACGAGGCCAGCGTCACCGACCTCAACGCCCGGCTCGACAACAAGGTGAGCGCGCTCCAGTTCCGCCCGAACTTTGTCGTGCGCGGACCGGAACCGTACGCCGAGGATCGGTGGCGCTGGGTGCGCATCGGCGACGTCGTCTTCCGGTACGAGATGCCCTGCCTGCGCTGCATCTTCACCACGATCGATCCGGCGTCCGGTGTCGCCCACCCGGACAAGGAACCGCTCCGGACGCTCAAGCAGTGAGTAGAGAAAAACGAAAAAGCGGCGTCGGCAATGTGTCGCCCCGGAGAGGAACTAATGTTGCATATCTTCCCTAAAATCCGCGCAGATACCGGCAGCTGCCATCGTACGGCGAATCGCCCGCTCTCGGCATCCATCTTGGCGTGCGGCGCACCGGTGAGGTGAAGGTGGGCGATCCGGTCTACTTCGCCTAGGGCAGGCTTACCTAACCATCAGTTTTTTTACGCATGCGACATTCTTTCCGTGTGCGGCGGTGGTGGAAACCAAAAAAAAAAACACTAACACACAACCACAGCTGTATTGTCTCTGCGTTAGATGCTATGAATGTTGTTTGGTAGCCATTTTGGGAGTTTTAAAATAAACGATTTTCGACACACGCACACACACACAATAGAGGCACGCGGTGGGTTGGGTCTAGCCGACGTAGACGGCATCGCCGAGCCCGATCGAACCGAGCACCCGGATGCCCAACTGCATGCCGACCACCGGTGAGGCTCCGAGGCCCGGCTTCAGGCGATACTTGCGCAGCGTGTTCAGCGGCTCCTGTTCCGGGCTGCTCACACCCGTTTCCGGATCGACGTTCGTGAAGAGGCACCTGCAACGGGACGGTACGGTCATTAGGGGCGGTATCTTCCATGCAGAGATAAGCGAGCGAGCGAGCGAGCGAGCGAGCGAGCGAGCGAGCGAGCGAGCGAGCGAGATAAAACGGAACGGGGTGGAACGTAAAACGAGGGGGAAGGGGAATCGCAAATAGCCGATGCTCGAGACGCTCTCATTTACCCGTGGTTTATCAGTGAGCCGGGGGCGGGCGGGCATGAAAGACAGTTTCGGGTGAAAGATGAGAACGGATGAGAAACGATAAGGAGAGGGAGACCCGGTCGGGTCATGTGGGGTGCGCGTTTCGCTTTGCTTTTACCTCGTGCAGGGTTTCACGTTCCGGTAGATCGTGTGCTCCCCGATCCGGATCCAGTTCCAGTGGTCCTCCTCGAACGCGGCCGGCCCTTTGACGAGTATGTTCGCCCGGTACTGAAGGGCCGGCACCGGTTTCTCCAGGCGCGTGTTTACGTCCGCGACGGACGCCTCCGACAGCAGCATGTAGCTGGTGGCGTCGTGCAGGGCGCCTGAATCGCGCGCGGTCAGCAACTCGTGGATGCGGTTTTTCTCCCGCACCGGGCGCGTTGGCCGGTCGAGCGGGTAGTAGACGAGCCGGAGGCCGAAATC
This sequence comes from Anopheles koliensis, assembly GCA_000956275.1. Classification (NCBI taxonomy): domain Eukaryota; kingdom Metazoa; phylum Arthropoda; class Insecta; order Diptera; family Culicidae; genus Anopheles; species Anopheles koliensis. The sequence continues at coordinate 6,018 of JXXB01001932.1, forward strand.
TTCGCTCAGGAGGAAGCGCGACAGCCACCGGGCGACCTCCTCACCGCAGTCGATCGCCGGCACCGGTTGATCCCAGACGGAGAAGTCCCCGGGGCGGGTGGTGGAGAGCAGGGCGCTCACCGGGACGGTGATGTCCATCATGCCGGGTGCGGACAGCGTCATCCGCTCGTACGCGGCGTCGAACGTGGGCTGGATGAGCACGAGCGTGGGATGGGAGCGGCCGGTGATGAACGAACCGTCCGCACTTTTCACCACCATGAAGATGCGATCGCGCAGCAGGCCCACCTGCGGTCCGATGTTGGAGCACTGGAACTGGCGGACGCGTACCGCACCGCACGATTTGATCGGGTAGATCCACAGGTCGGACACTTCGCCAACGCGGCGCCATTCCGTGGGTGGCGTTTGCTCGGCACGGTATTTAAGGTACCGGTACGCGCCGTACCCGAGCGCGCCGACCACGCCGACACCGGCCGCAACCGCCAGCAGCTGCCCGACGGTCGGCTTACCGCCCGCTTCATTGCTCAGCAGCTCTACGTGCAGAAGGGAAACTCCTTAGTGTGGGCGCGATTAGGTGGTGAGATGGCGAATGGATGGGGTTAGTGTGGTGGGACGAGCGAGCGGGGGAGGATGGAAAAAGCGCACGAAACTTACTGGATAGCATCTCCTCCGATAGTCCGTCCGTTTCGCGATGGTGCCTGAAAGTGAGCGGTATCGAGCAGAAGTCAATCATCTATATTTATTGCCAGCCCGTCCGGGAACGATAAGCTGCGTGAAACCCGCTCTATAACGTGCTGTTACTGCCACAGATGGCTCAATCATGCGACTGTCAACAGCCAGCGTAACCAGCCCGTTGTTCGAACGATAAGACACTCCGACGGTGATAAGGAATTCGTTCGGCATCAGCCGCTCTTACCTTCGCGCCTCGCTCCACCGCTAATAAACGCTAATTGAACGCTTTACCCCTCTCTCGGTGACGAGGGTGTGCTAATAAGCGGCACAAAAATCACGCGTCGGTGACCCGTGCAGCTGAAATAGGAAACCTTCCGAAACAAGCTCCCTTCACATGCTGCCGCAGGTGAACGCACCGGGTGGAAGGATTCGCTTTCGCTGGTGTGTTCCTTTTTTTTCGGGCGAACAGCGATCGAAACCTCCCTGCCGAGCTATCTGGCCATTTTACCCAGGCGGACGTTTGTTTACTTCGCGACGGCTGCCCATGGTTTCCTGTACGTCACGCACACACCCACACCGGCTCCGGCTGAAAGACGAGCTGTCAAACGGGCGGTAAACAAACGCCACATTGACGAGTGCGTTCGGAACGCACAAAAAAAGTATTTAATTGCTTTTGTTCGTATTTAAACAAGAAAAGAAAAAAACCTTTTTTACACCGTTGTAATTTATTTCCATAATTTCATGCCTTTGCACGGCAAGTTTACAGCGTGTGCACAAAGTGCACTTTGTTCATGAATATAGGCCGTCAGCGAGGGAGGTGTAAACAGCGCTGCAGCTTGACAGGCCAGCTGTCAAATGGGCTTGCAGCAACAATCACAACAAAAGAACACTCTGATTCCAAAACAGCTCAGAACAAACGCTATCTGTTCGCTCCTCCGTGTTTCATACGCTGCGTGTGTGTGTTGAACGTATCTTTTTACGCGTTAACGTTTTTTTCGTTCCCTTTATCTGCGCCCACAGCCTCAGCAAAGCCGAACCCGCAAGCGTTTTCTGGCTGACGGAAATGTAACGAGACTGCCCTTTCCTGTGCGCCGTGAAAATCGTCTTGTATTTGCTGCTGGTGCTGCCGTGGAGAGTGGTGAAGCACGGGGAAAACGAACGAGCTATCGAACAACATAAAAAAGGTAACGACGAACACCATGCCCCCGGTGCCATTCTTTGTTTTACCAGTCTGGCCATCTCCGTCGAGACGTATTTTCGACATTTTTTTGCGCAGAACTTAGGGCACGTAGGGTGAAGGCAACGGGAGAGGAAGATAAGCTTACACAGAATAGTGCGTGCTTGCTTGTGTATGTGTGTGTGTTTGTGGAGGTCAATTGCAGTGCATTTTGCACTTGCTTGCTCACACACCCGTGCAATCATTAGTCACCCCCGGGCGAGGTAAACACAGCAACTTATTTTTCGTGTTTTCCACTAAACCTTTCTGTCTGCTCTCATCCTCGCGCCCCGCAGCAGACCGAAGGAGCCGTGCATCGTTTCAAACCCATACCACCCAGCTCAAATCGTGTACGGCTGCAAACAGTAACACGATCCCTCGGCCCGGGTTGTTCCATAAAGATAGTAGACGCGGTTTGCATTCCTAAGGCTTTCGGTTTCTCCTCGAGCTAGGTTAATTAGATTAATGATCTCGAATCTGGTGGTGGTTTGTTCTGTGTCGAGACGAGCGCACAGATCCGATAAGAAGATAAAATGCTGCCCGGCTGCGGGCGCACCATGTTGCCGAGGCGCATGAATCACCACCAGCGCCGCTTATCGTTTAACCATTTGCTTCCGTTGCTATTTCACAGCAGCTCGCGTAGCGGAGCGGAAGAAACACAATGCCCATCCTGTACAGCGTGGTAACGCGGGGCCCGACCGTGCTCGCGCGGTACGCGGAGTGCGTCGGCAACTTCACCGAGGTGACGGAGCAGATCATTCCGAAGATACAGCTGGAGAACCACAAGCTCACCTACCTGCACGGTAACTACCTGATCCACTACATCTGCGAAAATCGCGTCATCTATCTGTGCATCACGGACGACGTAAGCAAACGACGGCAGCATTTTTTTTGCCCCTGTCCCCCTGAGACAACACCGTAATAAAATGCTTCTCTTTCGCAGCGCTTCGACCGGTCGCGTGCGTTCATGTTCCTGCAGGACATCCATCAGCGGTTCATCGCGACGTACGGGCTGACGGTTGCGACCGCGATCGCGTACGCGATGAACACAGAGTTCTCGCGCACGCTCGCGCAGCAGATGCGCACGTACAACGACGGGCTGCAGCAGGACGCGCTGAGCCGCGTGAACGGCGACATCGACGAGCTGAAGGACATCATGGTGAAGAACATCGAGAACATAACGCACCGGGGCGAGCGGCTCGAGCTGCTCGTCAATCAGACGGAGAATCTACGCAACAATGTAAGCTGAAGCAAAGCGAATTATGAGCAACCCAACTAACACACACCCTCTCTTTGTACGCTCCCTTGCAGTCGGTTACATTCCGCCAGACGTCCCGCAACCTGGCCCGGACGATGTTCTGGCGCAACGTGCGCATGTACTTCCTCATCGCCGCGATCGTGCTGTTCGTGATCTACGTGATCGTCAGCATGGCGTGCGGTGGGCTGCTGTGGAAGGGCTGCATCAATTCGTCCCCGAAGTGGCCACCACCGAACGCGGCCCTGTAAGCTTACCAAATTAAGCGCTTTCCCTTCTGCTTTATTTACACCGGGTTGGTAGCGGAGCAGGCGAACGAACGCGACCGAGAGAGAAAGAGAGAATGATAGAGAGCATTGTGATCGGGTAGGAGCCTTTTTGTTGTTGTTAGGAAACGTTAAACTCTTTCCGCGTTAGTCGCGCTAGCTCGCCTACTACTGCTCCGTACTTTCCGTATCGTGTTGGTGAAACATTTTGCTTCTGTATTGCAAGAGCAACAAAATTATGATACATCCTGTTCAGCAGGAGGAAGGATCAAATTATTTACAAATTTGTTTTCGTATTTTTTTTTCGTTCCTTTTCTACGTCTTCAACAATCCAATCGTGCGTGAAGGTAGCATACGTGTACCTTTTTTCTGAGTTTGAAGAAAATATTTAAATTCCTTTATTATTTTCAAAAAAAAACGGACGAATGCGAAAGAGAACATTGTGATTGGCAAGAGCTTCGTTCATGTTAAGCGGATCACGTGAAAAGAAACGGAAAGGTGTTTCACTTTCCGCGTCACTTATTATCACTCTTTATTCTACATTCGTTTTGAGGTAATGCGTTGCTCCATTTTCAAACCACAACGCTTCCTCCCCCTCCCAAGTATCGTGTGACAACGCTCGGAACCGCGGCCAAACGAAAGGATCAAGTATTTGCAGATTTGTTGCGCTACCGTGTCGCGTCTGAGGAACGTGAAAAATCGAACCGCTCCGCTCGGCAAACAACCGACCCTTTCATGCGCTGAGGAAACTTATTTATATTCCATTAATTTTCGTTTTGCGGCCATTTTTTGTTGGGTGCCGCGTTTTGTTTGTACGTTGCGCATCCGCCCCGCACCACTTATTTAATCCCCCTTCCCGCGGGGCGCGGCTGAGCACGGCAATCGTTAGAAGCCTTTTTCCTGATACCGGAGAGCGGAAACACTGAGAAACGATCTGAGACTTTTAAGCGATAAATAACGAATATATATATACATATACAGATAATGAATAATATAGCAAGCGTATCGTGCGGTTAAATCTCTTACAAATGGAATTTTATTTGCTTCTCGAGCTTCCGAATTTAGCGCTAGAAGGTAAGTATGTAGGCGTATCTAGAGTTTTTTTAGCGACGGAAATATAAATCAACCCATGCGGAGGGAAAAAAACGCATATCCCGGCACTAAATAGAGCGTGTACAAGCTTCCTTCCCGGCGGGACTCGCCATTGTCTCCTTCGTACCCCTGCGCGTGCGGTGAAAAGGTAATGGTTATTGCACTTTGCTGCACTTGTTTCGCACACCGGCGTCCCACAGCTGCATTGTGACGAACGAAAGGCTTCAGGTTTGACGAACTCTGCTCTCCGCTTCGTTACGACAAGAATGCGCCATGATGAGGAGCGACAAAAAAATGTACATGTATATGAAAAAGATTCACCCCTAAAAGTGAGGGAGAGAAGAAGGAGGTTTATCTCCCGCCAGTCTCAACAATTAGCACAGCAAAACGACGGTTGACTGCAGACAAATAGTTGCATAATTGGCCGAAGGGCCTGGAGGAGCGGAAGAATATGCGCGAGCGGGGACCGACGTCGCACTTGAGCGTGACTCGGTTGACATCCTTGAAGTGGAGGCACGTCCGCTTTTCGAGACACTCCAAGTCTCAGTTCGAAGAGGAAGCGGTTGGATGGAGGTTGAAGGAAGGAAGCCTCAGTTCTGGAGAAGATCGGGAGGGAAGGAAGCAAGCTATTGCGTTGCCACAGACAACTGCGTATCTCCCCGCGTTGCTGCGTACGGTGGAGTACGCAAGATACCTCTCCGTATCCCTTTGAAAATCTCCGCTCAAGTGTTCTCTCAAACCCGCCGGACGTGCGATGGTAGCGATATTGCGACGTGTTTTTGTTGTTTCCCCCTATCTATTCTCGCTCGTTTACGCCCTATTGTTTTGGTGTTTAGGGTTCCACGGGAGAAGGGCGACGTTAAATGCGACGTAACGCGCACGGAAAGTGGGCCACACTTGCGGCCGATCCCGCGTGCGAGCGAATGTAAACATTCGGCTGGAAGATGCATCGACGTCTAAATCTTCTCGCCTGGAAACGCGCCTTGGTTTTTCCAGTGTGACCCACTTGGAGTTCGACCGTGGAGATCCTCAGGCACACCAACATGTGCGTGACGACGTCCCGTCGCGAAGATTTAGACGTTTTCGATTGCTACATCCACCATGCCGCCACGCCACAATCGGAATGCCGCTCCACTAAAACGTCGCTAAACTTCGCTGCGTTGTGTCAAAACACCGACCGGGAGGGAAGTACGAGAGTCCAAAGTCTTGGCGCGTCGCAACCCTCAACTACGCATCGCCGTCCCACCAGACAAAGGGGAAAAAAAGGGCGGTGGGAGATCCGCGCGTGCTCGCGCATCGGCTGGCGAAAAGCTGGCGAAAAACAAATCTCGGCGTCCTGTTGCCGTCCCGCTCGCACCCGTACCGTACCAAAAATACGACACACACACACACACACACAGAAATGCGTGGCGTTCGTTCGGGAAATTGAAGACATTCGTTTGGAAGAACTGGAGGGACGCATGGTGCTTTTTGTCGTGTCTGCTTCCTCATCACCTTCAGGTGGAAAATCTCGAACGCCCGCCAATCTCTCTCTCTCTCTCTCTCTCTCTC
>JXXB01001940.1:0-15118 GCA_000956275.1 Anopheles koliensis
AAACTGTTCCTTGAGAGTGGAATATATTCAGCAGCATTTTACTCTAATTTGCACCAAATTTTATTGAAATTTTTCGCTTTGAATAATTTTTTAATTGATTGTATACAGCAGCATATGCTTCATTTGAACTTGTTAATTGAATTTCGTCCATACTTGTGTGAATCCTTTATTACTCAGTTAGTTATTTTAAATAAAATAACATAAAAAATGTAGATATGAATGTTTGTACTATGAAGTGTACAATGCCTTCTCATTACGACAATTGTAAACTATAGCTTTAGCAAAAATGAAGGAAGATTATGTCAACAGTAACTTTGACATAATATTGCTATAATAAATTTATAAAAATAAATAAAACCGACTACTAGCAGCTGGTGACATGTAAGTGTGCGTTCATTCCTCTTCTGTCTACCATTAATCATTCCTATTTGGCTTTCTTCAGTTGGTGTCATTCATCCCACTGTGCAATAATGTTATTCCTTCAGCCATATATTTGATCACATGTTTTACTCGCCCTTTCTTCCATCCATGATAGTTATTAGAGTATAATTACCCCAGATAGTGATCGGAAATAAATTTAAAGTATTCATTAGTAATTGGTTAAGGAAATTATTCTGCTGAAAATAAAAAAAAACTCCTGAATATTCGTTGCTATTAATGCAATGCGATGGTTTTTAGCATAATATCGTCCAGACGCCACTGTTCAATGGTAAGCATAATTCATGCATGAAATCCGGTTGGAAACTGTAGAAAACATTCTAACGATGCCATTATTATTGGGATTATTGGAATACATATTTCAAAAACCGACTTCGGCACGTTCGCCTCCCCTGCTGATGCTACTGTTGACGGATGGAACGCTGAAGACGTTGCATAAGCAAATTCCGACCGGATCGGGCAACCGAGAAGGGGTGTGAGCGATTAGAATGTTTTCCAACTTTTTTCTACTCCATTTCCTCCACTGCCACCGCCGCAACGACGCGATTTGTCACAGTGAATAGGTTTTACAAAGAGTAAGATAAATTATTCGCAGGACAAACATTTTACACGCAAGGCACACTTCCATAAAAAACGGATGGGAAATGCGTCCACTGAACAAGGGTGTTCGAAAATGAGCGTACACCGAACGGCGAATAATGGGAAGCGGTTATGTAGGGGAGAATAATGCGAAAATAATGTATGCTCATTTGTGCTGTGTCTGGCTTTGCATAGTGCGGAATGTTGGAGGCAGGCATGCGGTGTGACTCAACGGGTTACTTGTTTTTCTCCCTGCCAGGCAACGAAACAGATAACGTTCAATTCGTTTCCGGAGGTGAAGATTAGCTCGAATAGACTTTTTAATGCAGAGATTTATTAATTGTTTTTGGCATGATCCCTTTCTGTACAATGAGGTATGGTTCTCAAATCTGAACTTTAAAATATTGGTTGCAATTAAATATTGGTTAAATGTGAAAGGCTTTCGGCAAGTCTTTAAAATTGTCCATGCGTTTTTTACCACTTTATTATTCAAATAAAATATATCAGTTAGCACAGCAGATTCAATTTTAAAATTGAAAATAGCTGATAATTTTTAAAGTAAAGTTGAATTTTATGGCTATCCAATGGGTTTATTTTCTCCCTTACATATAACATTTCAAATATTTTAGTTTACCCATTATTCCTTATTAATCTTTCCAAGCTATTGGCTTGTAAGAATGCTGCCAAACATTGCATTATAATACTGATTTCCGTATTGTTGCAAAACTTGATAATTATGTAAAAATTGTCATGAATTATGAGCGAAATTTCGTCTTTGCGCTCGACAAAGATTGAATAAAATTAACTCCAATAAAATAATTTAAAAATCAAGGGAAGAAGGAATATCTGTGTCGTACTTCTGGCTCAGGTATACGATATTTAGCGTACGAATCAAAATCCGCTGCAATGCCGGACGAAACATCAGTACACAGAGAACGATTTCGTTACAATTTAATTGCCCTCCCAACGTGTCCCATATTCGCACTGTAAAAAAAGCAACTAGATCGGACGGACACGGTGGGCCACTGTGCAATAAAACAAACTGGAGAATGCGATTGCAGGGGTTTGAGCAGGCCCATTTGGTACGCGATAATTGATTGATTGAATGAACGAAGAGTGCAACAGACAGAAACGCGGTAAAACGGTACGACATGGCATACGAACGAATCAGTGCACGCACAATGCAGGTACTTGTGCATAGGGGCAAGGAAGGATGGAGAAGTAGAAAAAAGGGGAATAAATATATTACAGAATATTTCAGCGCGATGATAAATGCATCAAAAGTGGTGGGGGTAGATATATTTATGGATGTTTACATTCCCACCCGGCAACCGCGGGGTGTGATGTGACCGTCGCAAGAGCAACGTACCGAAGATGGGACAAGCGGTGTATTTAAGGAGGTGGGGGTGTGTTCAGCACGCTCTCCCCACACTCTCTTCTTGTGTTGCTGATTCCCAGCCCAGCCCTAAAAGCGTTTGGCCGCATCTGGGTCAATCTGAAAAGCAACCCTTTTTTCACGAATTCTAATGAAAAGAATCAAAACCTCAAAGCAACCGGCAGACACTTTCGAAATGCGGTACTGTACGGGTAGGCGAATGGAGATGGGAATTAAATTGCCATTGACACGTTCGGTGGTTGTGAATAAATTACTGGCACATGTCAGGCAGTTTCCGTCTGGTTTCACTTCCCGCGCTCTCCTTCCTGTGCTGGATGAAGTACCGCGAGCGTACCAGCTCTGCTATAATGAAACCATTTTTGTGCTTCAAACACAATGCAAATGTGCGTGTTCACGTAGTTCTCCCACTCTATGAGGGAGCGGCGGTGGCGTAATGCATATTGTGACTGTTCAATGTTCGTACCAAAAAGTGCTACGAGTTGAATGATGAGCTTATTTGCATTGATGGTTTTTAAAAATTTAACATGTCACCCTGAATCGAAAACGTGAAACGCCTCCTTCTCATCATGGAATGAACAGAGCAGAAGAAATAGTTTTTGTTTTGGTCAATGTGATGTTTAATTTACGAGCAAATCGTTTGCATTCAAAATAAGGTGACAAATGTATGTGTTACAAATTTGTAGAGTTTCTTTTTGAAAATTTTTCCAGGATGTGGTATTTATTTCTGTATTTTTTATCCTCATACTTTAGATACTTTAGATCTCGCCAATACAGTTTTCATACATAAACGTAAATGTAAGCTGATACAGTTATTACTGAAAACGAATAATTTGAAAGAAAAATTCGACTTCGGAGATTTCGGGCAGTTTTATATTCATCTGTTTTGTAAATAACTAAGAAACTCTATGTAAATGTACTTTGCTCCATTTCAATAACTGGTAAACTTAGGTAAATCTCGTGTAACATAACGTCTATGTTTAAAGCTGTCACTTGACCGCTTAGCATTAGTAGATAACATACTTTAAATTATAGGTGCACTTTAAGAATTCATTAATGTAATTTTGATAAAAATACTGTCAATTTTAAATTATCATTCAGACGTTGTACATTCGAGTTTAAATACTTTTTTGCATTTTAATAATAACTCGAGAAGAGAAGCGTTCTGAACGTATTTGACCTCCGTCTGTGTTTTAAAAGAATGATGGGTGGGTTCGCGGAGGCACAAGTACTCGAAATCTTCTTGATCTCGTTCTCTACTCAAATTGGTGCGATGTGACAAATGACATTGACACAGTGTGTCGGTTGACATTGCTTTTAAATCTAACAAATACCTAGTACATGTATGTTCCTGTCTAAGTTTAGCTACTTAAGACTTTTTTGAGTTACGACTGATGCTCAGAACACTATCAATTTCTATTACAATTATGTTACAGAATGTATTATGATGCTTCTGAATTAGTACTACAGAACATCTAGTAATCAGTGTCACGCAACCTGAATTATAGAATCAAATTACCTATACCGTGTTTATTGTTCGTTGTACGGTCATCCATCGGACTCTATTATAGTTGAACGACCATCATCCCTATTCACTTATAAGGACGAACGACGTCTCGCTTATGATAGCTTGCAGCCGCCGTGAGTTGCAGGCATGCTCGATGGGGGATATGGGACGTTTTAAATGCCGTCGCAAGTGATCGTAAAATGTAAATGGAGCATGAAATGTAAAATAATTTGCTAAACGAATTACTCACCGTCAGCTGCACACATTCGCTCCACTACGTCCACTGTGTTGTTTTCGAGCGTGTGTATGTACCAGATAATGATGCCCCCTGTGTTATTCACTCGGCTTTGTTTACCCATCGCTATAAGGTGTCGATCATACGTATACGAAACACATGAAACCGTGAAGTGTATCGAAATTTTACACATAACCGGAAGCTTTACATGTATTTAACGTTTGCAGATTGCCGTATTTCTATTATGATTCGTCTCTGGAATATGATAATGATAATACTCACATATTCATTGAACAGGTTTGGCATGGAAAAATGGAAATGAGAATAGCATTGAAAATTGTCCAAAACATTAAATTGACTGGAAATTCAATTTTAATTCAGTCTACGAGAGATGCATCTATATTTATACATGCCTGATACAATTAACAGGTACATATAACACATAGCGCAATCAACTCGTTTTCCGTTCTTTTCTCATGCAGCCCACACACCGAAGAACATAAAACATAAGAAATTGTCATCAAATATCATCTATGCAATAAATCTGCCTGAACAAAAAAGAAAAGACATAATTATTTTATCAGTGGCTTTATCTCAATTTTTACTAACATTTACATAACTGCAGTATTCATTTATAGTTGCTTAAGATTTTGAAAATAGTAATTATTGAGTAAAGATTTACCTTTCCTACACTGCCTAGCGCATCTTCATCCGTTTCGTTTGTTTGTTATGTTTTGTTGTTCAGATACTTTAATTCCCGGGTAAGAGAATCTTTTCGTGCATTGTTCATTCGAACAATTTAACGTCAGCGTTATCGAATAAAATCGGCAATGCTTATATAATACTATCTTACGATAAAGCTAATATATCATTATTATTCCTTTACAAATCCGTAGTACCATCGACGTGATGGGAAGGTACGCTGGTTAATAGGTCAACAGAGAGAAAAATAGGGTCGACAATACCTGTGCTTCAAGCAATTGAATCTTTTATCATTTTCACTGTCACAAGTTTAAAATTCGGCCCAGAACGCCCGAACGCTCGCTTCGAAAGTGTACATTTATGTGTTGTTTGTTGCTCAATATTGTTTTTACTACCGACTGCACTAACAAGCTATGGTCACAAACATGGACGATCTAAATTGTTTCCCTCTCGATTAGGCATTCACTAAGATCTGGAGTTAAAAATATGTGCTAGAAATCGGACAATCCGGTGTTCGGTCAAAGAGGTAAATTCTTCTTAAATGTATCGAAAATTGTTGGAAATTCTTCAATAGTCTCTCGTTTGCGATATAAAAATATTTGTAACAAATAAAATCACTTTGCTGTTGTATCCGGTGATTTCCACTACATTCTACTATCATACGTTTACACCATTTGCATCAGGTTTATTTTGTTGTTTTCATCCATTCGCGATTCCTTATTTGAAACAGTGCATTGACTCAGCAATAGCAGTCACTAATTGAATCTAAAACCATTCGTTTGTGTTTCGCAAACGAAATAAAACCACACTTTCGTGCATACGTAAAAAAACCGTGGACCCGTTTGTTAGTTGGTGTATGTGTGTGAGCGTGTGTGTTTGCAAAAGTGAGTTAATACTATAGGTATTTCGAATTTCGCAGCTATACGGAGTTACGTTTTGCAAATTTTATCGTAAATGTTATCAATCATGCGCATCACTGTTTTTATGATTTATTAGTTGTATTTTTTGTGTTTTGTCGTTTAGTTCCATATCATTCTACTTGATGCTACTCTCTTGCATTCACACACACACATTATCACGTAGGAGAAGGCTACACGAATGGGTGCGTTAGTTGAACTAATTAAATTGACCTTTCCATGTTTCTGTGAGCGACTTTAGGTGTGTGCATATAATACGAGCACAAGGCGCTCTATCTATCCTATAAGATGCTCATGGGTTTTCAGGGAGGGAACTGTGGAGAGGACATCACCTCTGTTGGATGTTTTTAAAACTTTCATCTATTCAAACATTATTACCATCGTACACTTAGTTTTACCTAGAAAGGGTAATTTAACTTGTAATAGTTCCTTTTCATTGACTTTTTTCTTCTGCTTTCAGATAAATATAACTTTTTTATCGCTGACTATGGTTTGCCTTGATTAAAGGTATACATATATAGATATGTATGTAATGTATACAAAACAAAAACAATTTCCTAAGTTTCTTAAAATGTTTCTGTTTAGTTTTTCATCTTGGTCCATTGGGTACAAGTATCAATCGTAACGATCATCTCTATGCTGATCTTCTTATTGTTATAGTCCTCAACGTATCATTGCTTGTGAAATGTAGAGGGGTTTCGGTTGCGAAACGTTCTATACAAGCTCAATTAATCGATCTATGCGGTTTATCTTGTTTTTTCCTGTATGTTTCTGTCATTACTGCTGCGTAAACACTTGCTTGAAGATTTGATCTATCTACGATAATGCGCTTTGCGTTTAGCAAACACACACATCTGTGGTTCGAAAATGCAAAAATAAAAAACAGAAGCATCCAATTTACAACCAATATAACATAATCCAGTAAGGCAGGGAGCATAACTAACCCTCGACGACCGTTGTCTTTCGTACGATCTATTTCGACGTACATACATCTGCTCCCAATAGTACAAACATATACTCGCGACCATTTCGCGTTCGTACAAAATGCAAACAATCACGTAAAACCCCTACTGCATTAGGAGATTATAATATACATAAACAAAATCTCTCGAACATACTACACACTACTGCATTTAGTGTACAGCATCAATATCGCGTTGAGCGCGCGAAATTTTAAGCTTATCTTTTGGGGTGTTATTTTCGCCCGATTCCAGTGCAAACATCTTCATCTTTTCTTTGAAGGACAGCTTCTCCGGTACGGCTTCGGATTTTTGTTTCTGTTGCTGTTCCGCCAACCGACGCGTGCGGGGATCACTATAAAGAGAGCACATGCAGCATTAGGATGAAGACTTTACTATAGCTTTATAGTTGATATTAAGAATGCAATCGTTATCATACTTACCGATAAACTTCCTGTGCGCCAATCACACCCGGCGTGGCCTGTATCTGCATGTTCCAGTTCTCACCATCAGGCGTCGTTGGTGTGTGCAGCATCGCCGGCATTGTTTCATCAATGAATCGCTGTGGAAAAGCCGAACGGATGTGAACTTTTGCTCCAAAAGCTTCCAAATCAAACTTGATACAGTGGCGCCCCCGGTCGGTCGCACACCTAAGTATAACGTGCTCGAAAGGAAAACGAAAGCTTCATCTACTTACGTCAGGATCAGGTCGTTCCAGGATGGTTCCTAACTCTCCGCTTCCACCTGTCGTTTCGTTGCCAATGCTGCCTCCGATTAGATGTCCTGCTTGTGTGTAGCCAGCAGGACCAGCAGACATTATTGAGTTGTTGTTGTTGCCAGCATCATCATCGTGGAATGACACTCGTTTGTTGTCCTTATAATTGTTTGGCAGTAACGAGGAGCTTCCTGCATTAATGGCGTTGTTCGTACCGGCCATCGGTGTCGTTGAAGTGTTGAGTTGATTGTTGTTGGGAGCCGTCATAAGCAGATTGTTATTGCTATACCGTCCAGCCGTGGCATTATTGTTAACAACATTTTGTTGTTGCTGCTGTTGCTGTTCCAGTGCAGGACTGCTGGTGTTTGGTGGTGGTCCACCGAAAGCTAGTTTAGACGGGCCACCGGTACTCGTGCGTAGTTTTTGCTGCTGCTGCGACATGATCACATAGGAGCTGTTTCGTTCCGGTGGCGGCGGTGGTGGTACACCAGCATTTCCATTATTTGCATCAATGCCAATCATGTACGCTGCTGCTCCACCGTTCATCATCATGTGCTGCTGCTGTTGTTCGTGTCCCATGGTATGACCGTACTCGCTATTTTCACGATCCTCTCCCATTGTTATTCCACCAACGTTGGACGACAGATTCAGCTGGTTCATATCATGAACCATCTGGGACATCATCTGGTTCGCGTTTGTATTGTTCGCCGTGATTTCGCTCAAATTGAGTTGCGTTCGCGCCGAGGGATTGGATCCGTCATGGGCGAAGCTTGCAGTCTTCGCCGCACCCTTCGACGGGGACGACGGTGTACTGCTGTTTGTGTTGTGTTTCAGAATACTTTTCGGTTGTATCAGCTGAGGGCCATTACTTCCGCTACCCGTCTGTTGCTGCTGCTGCTGTTGGAAATTTGCAATAGCGCTTGAAACCGACGGCGGCACATTCGACGAATGTTCGCTTGACGCAATGGAAATCGTATCAGCGGCTGGTATTTTGATATCAACCTGCTTCAACTTGGTCATTGGTGCGCTTAACGGACCAGCTGTATTGGGTCCTGGCTGTCCTACTGAGCTACCGTGCTCTTTTGCACTACCGTACGGCGGCATATCGTTGTCGTAATCCTGATCCTCTTCCATTGCGCGACGTTCGAAATCACGCTCCAGGATGAGTGTGCGAAGTTGTTCTTCGTGTTTCGGTGTACGTTGCGGAAGTGACTGCAATTCCATGATCTGTTGATCCCGCCAGACACGTACGTGCTCGCGACGCAGCTCACTTTCCTTCTCTTTTTCTTCTCGCTCCCATGGACTGCTTCCGATAGGAGGTAATGTTTTGTTCTGCGATGGCATGGTTGGGTAAAAGCCTACTTTGGGTGGTTCGGCACTGCTGTAGGGGGCGTTGCTGGTCGATTGCGTTGGGCCACTCGCGCCGGGCTTGAACAACGGATGCGTAGAAGCGGGTGGCAGTGGAGGCTGATCATCTTGCGAACGTAACGGTTTAGGAGCCGTGGTCGGTGGCATCGTCCCCACACCTTGTCCCTGTTGTTGCTGAGTAGGTTTGTTTGTATTAGCGCTATTGTACGAAACAGGTTGCTGTTGTTGTTGCTGCCGACGTTTGATGAGTTCATTCATTTCCGCCAGCTTCGCCTGTCCGCGCAACAGTGACGAGTGATGTTGCGCTCCCAGCTGTTGTTGCCCATCGTGAGGATACATTTGAGGAGAAAGCATCGGACTACCATTCGCACTGCCGTGATAGTTGTAGCTTCCGGCAGGACTTCCTGGACCACCGGGGATAACGTTGACATTTTGCATACTCTGGCTAGCAGAAATACCGCCTCCCGGGTTGGGATAACTAACGCCACCACCAGCCACCGAGTGTGCAATGTTAGGCATAGACGGAGCCACCATCATCTGGTTCATGCGAAGACTTTGTTGCGTCTGTACATCGCGCATAAAACCATTTGCATTGCCGGAGTTACCAGCGGCTCCACCAGGAGGTGGTACGGCTTGCTGCTTGCTACCCATTGATGCCGCCAGTCGATTGTTCAACGTGTTCATATTACCTTGCTGTTGCTGCTGCTGCTGCGATATGTTTGCTAGATTTCCGATATTACTATTATTAGGCTGCTGCTGGTTAGGCATCGTGTAAGACATGGTGTTTGGTGTTGTCAGTAACAAATTACTGGGATTGATATTGTTACTGTTATTATTGCTATTAAAATAGGCAGACGCTGGACGGTTTAAAATCGGGTGCTGTTGGTGCTGCTGGGGTTGATGTTGGTGTTGGTGCTGCATCATTTGCTGCTGCTGATGATGAACGGTGCTAGAGGCTCCAGGGGAGTTAAGTGATGGTTGAAGGGGCATCGGAGGACTAAAAGTAAACGAAAACAACCCATTACACATCCATACTGTGATAAGTTTGCTAATACATGGAGCAATGCTTTTTTACAATGGACATTTATTAATTAATTATTTGAAAATTTTGGTAATATGATCTTCATTGATTCATGAGTATTTCAATATGCACGAATCTTTAAAGTTCCTTAAAACGTTGAACATTCGTTTGATATCAATCAAATAATTAATCTTTACAGATTATTGTACGTATACACAGCTCTGTTACATACCGGTCGCCAAGGTTTGGGTGACTTTGATTCTGAGCTCGGTATACACTGAGATTTTGGTAGAATCCTTGATCTTGATTGTTTCCCACAGACGTGATTGCTCCGGCACTTCCTCCTCCGACAAGGTTGTGTATGCTACGGGATTTATTAGCCGTAGAACCTGCAAATAACACGAATTTAGAAGTAAGAAACAAGACACGTTCCAAGTCAACTGTTCGGTACCTACCTATATTGCCAACATGATGCAGTGCTGGTACGGACTTGCTGTTTAATAGTTGCTGCCCTGCGGATGTGGACGGTACTGGTGGCTTGCTGATATCGCCACTGCTAGTACCGACACGCGTCATATCCCGCTCGGACATTCTTCGACCACCTGAAGCGAAGGTAAGCAATATAACCAAATTAATATAATTATTAAACCATTGTTTGTGTATGAAACGAGCGAATCTGCAGAACAAAATAAATTAATACGTTGCATTTAGTAAAACATGTGCAGTTAGAACGTTGTTCCGGTACATATATGTGTTGAAACCAATAAGTGGAAATACTTGCTTATACAAATTTTTAAATGCAACTGATGTCATGCAACAATACAGCACGGAATTACAATTGTATCTGAATAATTCAATTATATCAATTATTTTGGGAACAATTTACCAAATATAAGAATAATTCAAGCACAATTTATCAACAAGTAATATAATTATGGTTACTACTACAAGTTAAAGTTAAAGCTACTTTAAAATAAATGCTGAATAGTAATATTAAATTTTTATTCGGCGGTTGCATTGGATAGCCGATATGAATTATGTTGACGAACGGGTTCCTTGGAAATAAGGCATGAGAATGAAAGCAGCGCGGTGTCTGTTACGGTGTTTGTTCTTTTATAATTAAAAGAGAATCATAATATTGACTTAAGTATAATTGCGTGACTAAGCGATTGATCGATTGATTTAACAGCTGTGCGATGCTAAGTCCCGTTCACGCGGATAGTTTCGAAACCAAACGTACGAAATGTACAGCTACGAGGCAAAAAAACCACCCTAACTATGATGAATTTAATTAAAATTGTGTGTTTCTTCAAAAGCAGTGTGTTTGTGGTTGGCCGAAGGCAGCGCGAATAATTGAAGATACTTTGGAAAATGTGTTCAAATTTACATTCCACTGGTCAACTCTCGTCTTCTTCGTTTAGGGATGTTTTATCGTTGTCTGATGCGTCGTTCAGTTTGCTGTTGATTTGCTTCAGTAAACGCAGAATGTTGTGTTGTTTCTTCAATTGACGTGGTGTTTGGCGTGCATTAGTGGCATGTAAGTCTGGACAGCTGGTACGATGTTCTGCCAACGGTGTGCTTGGTCCGTACATGAAATCTAACGTCACCTTTCGGTTTTCGATATTTGTACAGCCCGGATTACACATTTTCACTTTTCGGAGGATGAACGCGGTTGGAAGGACATTCGGATTGAGCCCGTAGTTAGCCGCGTACAGATTGTTTATGACTGACGGCGTATCAGTACTCTTTTTTCGATCGTCAGGTACTTTACCCGTATGAAGTAGTTCCAATGAACTTTGGCGGCTTTCATCACTATTATTTCCAGAGTAACTTGCTCCGTTTAAAGAGGTATCGTATGATTGAGATCGTTTCAGCGCACCCGTATGAGTGACTATATCGCCGTCGGAGCCAAAATCACTCCACAACTTTAATTGATTCATAACTTTCAGCTCCTCGTCTTCCGACAAACGATCTATGGTGGGTGTGCGTCTTTCGAGTCTTACAGGTGATTCGATGAAATTTGAATTTTGTTGTTGGTGTTGCCTTAAAGAACTAGGACACCCATCCAATTTCGAATACTTTTTAACATTGTTATTAACATCTTTTAAGGAATTGTAAAACTTTGTTAAGGCCTTCACTTTTCCATGTCCGAGTTTTATCGCTTCATTCGGATGTGATGTGGTTCCATCTTCCAGATGTAAGTGTCCAACAGCTGAAGCAGAATCATATTGATGTAGTAATGTACGGCATGGAATCTTGACTGAAATGGTGTTGATTTATGAGTACATATCAATGGATAACGTAGACATTTCTTTGAAGAAAGATTTGAAACTATATATAGGTGGAAAATAAGTTATTGGAACTTCAGGAAATACACTCATCACATATACACAGCTCAACACGCTTACACAAATAATCGCATTCAAACGAAGGACGTAGGTAAGGTGACGGTAGTAGCCATAATTGTGGGGAAAGGTATAGTTAATTGCGATACAGTAGACATTTACACACGCAACAATTGGATTTGGTACCTTGGGAGTATGTAATGGACGGTAATATAATTATGTGTACGGAATACCATTGTGACATTGAAGTGAAAGGGACAGATGAAGTATGCTTTCCTCATCATATCGTTGAGGATGTTGATAACAACATATTACCAACATTTAATTGAATTTCATAATGCAATGGTCGACACATATTCTTGACAGATGCATGGTTTTAGAGTTTGCCTACTTTGAAAGATATGTTAAAATACATAACATGCATAAAACAAAATGACAAACGAAGTTGAGCGAAGAATAGAATTACCGTAAAACAAAATATCCTTATCACTTACGTTAAGGATAGCAAATCTTTCCCTTTAGTAGAACTTGAAAATGTGAAACATATATTGCTGTTAATTTATATGCTATTTAACGATTTCAAGGCATCCGCAATAAACTTGTAAAAACATCAATGCATAGAAAAAAGTGAGTTGCAAAGAAATGAACAAAGTGGATGCATACAGATAATGAGTAAACGGGTGCAGAATCGGTTGAACAAACAAATAGTGTACGCGAACCATTAGAAAAGCCACCAATAAGGCAAACTTGGTGGCTCACTTACTGAGAAAAGAAGCTGTCACGACTGAGAATGAGTAATCCATCTGGCTGATGATGTTGTGTTTGTACGGATTGGAACGATTCTGTTTTGCCACGTACGAATGCATTGGTGCAAACAGAGCTATCTTTATATAAATGAAGAAAATCCAGTACAGTGACGAAAAACAATAATCGCAGTAGTATGTAGGGGACAAAATACCCTGTGAATTGAACTGATCTGAAGAATCATCCATCTGATAAGGAGAGCGAGTGAGCGTATGAGATGTGGGTATTTATAGTAGAGTTTGAAGCCGCTGTATCGGTGTCGCCAAAAATTCGATCCTTCAACTTCTAACGGAGCATGTTTCGGAAGAAATGAACAAGCTGTCTCGCCGTACCTTTCGCACCACCTGGCCCCGGATGATGAAGATGATGATTGTGATGATGTTGGCGGTGATGAGAGTCGTCGTTGTCACCGGTATCATTGTTGCTATCCACTTTCGTTCCCACCACAAATGCGGCATCGGCTTTGAGCAATTGAATGTTTCGCAAAAGATTACAATGATCGTTGTCTACCAACTGGGTGGCACTCGGAGCGTTATTGCTATCGGTTGCTAAATGGGTTTCCATTTTGCCATCTACCATCGTCGTCGTTCCGCATTTCCGCGTATCCTGGTGCGTAATACCTTCGGGACACACGATGCCACTAGTTTCATCACTATCTAATTTAACGATTCTTTGTCGCCTATCGGCGGCGATATTGCTGCAATAGTAGTTATTATTGACATTGACATTCGCCGTCCCACTGAAATGGCGTACGACATAATCCCTAATTGTGTCAATTGGTCGTTCCTGCACTCTAGGCTCCCCCGCTCCGGCGACCATCGTTATCGATTTTGAAGCACCGCCTTCGCTGATTTGCCCATTATTGTTACTCTCGAAGTCAGTAGCACCGAATCCTTTAATGCTAGCATTTACATGGCCATGGGTGGTCGAGTAAAATGACTCTCTTGTGGGAATTTCGGTACGGTCTGCAAGAGATAGTCCACTATTGTCTAGGAGAATTTGGTTGTTATTCAAGCGATTTGATACCCTTGAGGATAATGGCACAGCAGTTGCAGGGAACTCATCACTATCAACGTCAGCTGCAACACAGTCGGCATTACTATATCCATTATATTGCTTCACTTTGGTTCGGTTGTCGCCTTCCTCATCATCATCGTAAGCGTGGTGTTCGTTAATTATGTCGAAACTAACCGTTTTACGACATGATGCGTTGCTGCCACGCCGGCTTGCCGTGTTGATCATAATGCTGGGCAGATTTCCACCGACGTTTGAGGTGCTAGTGGTGGTGATATTGCTGTTGATACTATGGCCATGAGCTGCTGTCGTGGTAACCGTGGCCATAGGTGGATTAACCACAACCCCACCGGCTGTTTGGGTAGAAACGTTTGTAACACCGCTTTCACTCGCCGTCCCGCGGCTTCTAGAGCCTGGCGCATCTTCTTCGTCCGCGTCGTCTTCGTCGATGAAGGGTATGTCGTCGAGATTAACGTCCGCCACGAACGATAGATTCGATTCCGTCGACGGCGCTTCGATGCGAATCTCAAAAACGCACGATGGACGCCGTTGCTCTTGAACCGGTGTTTCCGGCTCGGCTGTTTCTTCGATTTTTATCATCTCTCTGCTGCTGTGGCTATTGCTTCGTGAGTCGAAATCTTCGACATAAATCGACGGTGGCGTATCGTACCGTACCGGCTTCACGCCGGCACCGATGCGACCAATGCTATTCAGACTATTGCTTCTACTACGTTGCTGGTTGTAGTAGATACTGTTCAGACTATTACTCGAACGGCAATCACGGTAGCGCGGATCGAAGTGAATCTGCTGTAATTGATCATTCGACAGAATGTCCTCATGCGACAGCGATAAACTGTAGCGGCGCTGGCTAATATCTGGATTGGACATGCGACGATATGCTGCGTCGTGTTGCGTTAGATATGGTGTTGAGTAGGTATGATTCATCATCACAGAAGAAACGGGCCGGCACAGTGAGCCACGCCGCGACTGACGACTTCCGCCTCCGGATCCGTAAAAATTGAGGCTTTCATTCGAACGACCGAAGTGATAGCGATGGTTACCATCGTTATCGTATACATTACAGCTGAATTCGTTTTCCATCTCTACACTCGCAGGTCACA
>JXXB01002007.1:0-19613 GCA_000956275.1 Anopheles koliensis
GAGAGAGAGAGAGAGAGAGAGAGACAAGACCCTGCTTTTGTTGATAGAAAGATATCGCTATTTATGGCAGGACTTTTTCGCGAGATGTCACCAATTGCCGTCGTTACCGAGGATGTCAGTGAGGAGGCCAATTATGATCGCGGCTCACGGAGCCGGGAGCACTTTCTTTTCGTTTGCTTTGCCTCGGCTGATCGAAGTTTACTCCAGCATCGCTTGTTTGTACGGTTTTGGGTGGAAATGGAGCTTCGTTCGTCGGCTCGCACGTTTTGCGGAAAGTGCTTGAAGGAGGTGAAACTGAATTGTATTACAATGGACCTGTTCGCAAGCACACTAATGGATGGAAAATTGCACCAGTTGGCTGACCATCGCGTAAAGATTTGGAACACAATTCAATAGTCAAGTGGTTACAATTTTTCTGCCGTTTTGTTAGCATATTGTTTGGAAATTACGCCAAATTCAGAGCTCAATTTTTATGAATCCTACAAACTCAACCAGATTTTTATTTTTCAAACCTGATTCATCATTCACCTGTTTTTAACAAAAAACTATACTTAAAAAGAAACAAAGTTGTATACTCCTCAAGTCAAATTTTTCCTTGTTTTTCATTTTGTTCCCTTTTAAATCGCCAATTAGTTTATCAATAGATGTGTTGGTGCGTATAAGGTGTGTATGAGTGAATTTTAATTTTATTTATACTTTATAAAAATAAAAATATTGTTCAAATGTTTTTTTAAAATTGTTTTACAAATTGAGATAATCAAGAATGGTCACACATGGTTAGGAATGAAATGTATAAATGGTATGCGAATTGCACATGCTATTGTTTATTAATAACTCTTTTGCTTTTGTTTTATGTCTTATTTTATCATTTTTTCATAATTATATTGAAAATGTTAATCTGGAAAAAATCCAAATCTGGCATTAGAAAGGAGCTTTTTTCGTTCCCAAGCGCGAATATGCTAACAAACGATGCACTCTTTCTCTCTCACACACACACACGTGTTCATAGGCCCGCCGTTTCCCCAAAAGAACAGCTCACTTGAAAACGGATTTAATCCCAATTAGATTTCTGCGTGCATGGAAAACCCCCAATTTGCCATTTTCCCGCCCGCCGCGTCTGTGATTAATGTGGGCGGCCCACTGGGTCGCCTCCGACGCGGTGGTGGGTTGCGCTCCCCGATCGATTAGGCTGTACACATCCCGCGCAAAACCGTCGTGACAAGATTAGCAGCAGCGTTCCCGGGTAAAATTCGCTTTCCCTTAGCTCGCGTTTTCCCTTAGTGGGAAGCGTGGCGGTTGGGATCGGCGCGAACATTCGCTCGTTACCGGGAGGGCGGGGCTTGGCGGGATGGTGGGTGTATGGTGGTGACCTGCCGCAGCGAACGGCGAAGACTTTTGAGTGATCATAATGTATGCATAGAGTTGCTTAATTAATTAAGTTTGGAACTAAATTAAAGTCGGTGTTGTCACTGTCGTGGCCACGCTGAGTAGTTTTCGTGGTGTTTTGCGAGTTGCGAGGGTGCTGTGTGTGTGCGTGCCTACTCGCTTGCTTCTTCGCTTGCTTCGGTGGCAAGGTTTGGGTTCGGGTTTTGTCAAAGTTTTCCGGAAGTTGCGCCGTTTCTGGCTCCCAGTTTTCCTTCGATGCAGCGCAATTTGTTTGATTTGCTTAGAGTGACTGTGCATGTGGGTTGAGCGGAAGAAAGTACTATCTGGGGCGGTCCCTCCTTCTCTCACCGTTTGGCGCTTTTATTTGCTCCGTATTTCCAACCCCCCGCCACCATTTTCCTCCATATCACTGCAAGAAAAAAAGTGAACTCTGAGACGAAATTTACTTTAAGTTGCAGTTATTTGTTCACTTGCGTTTGCATCATGCGGGCAACAGCAACAGTTTCGGAGCGCAATTTCACCGCACCCGGCGTCCGGTTGGCCGATTGTTGATTTTGAATTTAAACGCAAAACAACACGGCCAAAACTTTCCTCGTAACGTCTGTCGCCGAATTCAAACAAAAGCTCAAAACTTTTCTTACGCTTAAACATGGTTTTGTGCAGGCAATCACTTTGCCATGGATGGAAAAGCCTCTATGATATTCAGGTGGGGAAAAATAAAACAAATGTGTAAAATATTATACATGAAAGTCAATTAAATAAGTGAAACATTTTTAATGGACACGAACAAAAACATGAAAATTTTAATAAACATTACAGTTTTTTATTTCATTTCATTTTTACTTCATGATTTGTCATTTAACTGGTTCTGTATACAAAGATGGTGTTTTAGTAGGATGTATTACATTTTACTTTTTAATTTTTTTATTTTATTTTTAAACAAACACAATTACATGGTTTTTTTAAACAAGGAATTACCTTATCATATTTTATTGAAACTGAAACAAGGAAATTAAAATAAAAAAAGAAATTTGCTAATGCGATGTGATTATGTGAAATGAATAGAAGCAATAATTTTTTCAGTAACACAACAAAAAATAATAATGTACGTTAAAAAAGACACAAAAAGCAAATAAATTTTAAATTTGCATTGAACAAACAAAACAAAAAAAAATGAAAAACGAAACAAAGTTCCATTCAAATAGGGCCCATTTAATATATAAACAATTTATGTTGATTTTTTCATTTATCTTTGTCTTTTGTAACAAAATATAGTCATTTTTAAAATTCATATTACCATTTTGTATTGATGTAATGTTTTACATAACATTTATATTTCATTTGTTTCTATTTTCGTTTCTTATTTTTAACTAATTCTTTTAATTTTATTATTGTTTTCTTTCTTAAATAATTATTTCAATGTTTATTCATAAAATTTCAGTAAGTATTGATGTTTTCTAATTTATTTTTTGAAAGCAATGTTTTACTGCGAGTTTCATCTTTCCTTTTGAACATTTACACAAACTGCTGTATTGTGATTACTGTGCTCTAACAATTACTAATATTTACGGGTTAAGAATAAAAAGATATTAAAAAATAAAAAATAATACCCAGAACAAACAAAAAATGCTTAACGGCACCCAGCCTAAATAAATCTAAATACAAATCGTGTACAAAATCGGTTCGGGTACCATATTGTTCGATTTTCCGATCGCACGCGGAGGCAGTATGAAATTCCTGTCTGTTTTTTAGTGGTTCATTTTTTATTGCTTTTAATATAAAACATTCCGGAGCCCTTGGGTAGCAAAGACATCAAACAAAGTTTGGTGCTGAGGGGGAAGGGGGGAGGGTGTGAAGGCTGTGTTCCTTCGCCTCCTTCCAAATCCAAATCATGACACACCCCGAGCCAGGCCGGGATTCAACACTTTCCACGAAAATTGACATCCTGGCCACGGTGCGCGAGGAAACAGGCCACCCCGAACGCACCCGAGATAGAGCATGGTCTTCCGCCCGCCACATGTGTGCCCGCGTGTGGGTGGGGGCATGGGGGAGAGGAGAAGGTGGTGGAAACTATTAGTGCCGCGAACCGGTACGAAACGAACCGAGGTTTTTGGCCGGATGAAGAAATTTAAAATGTTTTTTTTTTGCTCGCCCGACCTTGCTCGACCCTGCGTTTTCCGGTTTTCTTTTCCAATTTTTCGAGCTGGAAAGCTCGGTGGCGGGTGTTGCGCTTATCGCCAGCCCGTGGCGTACGAACGGAAAATGTGTTTTAATATTCTAAAACGATACAGCACAACTCGCGCCCACGCTCGTGTGTGTGTGTGTGTGCTTGTGAAAAGCGCACAATCGATGATAAGAAGGAACTAATTTGCATACATTCCTCCGGAGCTCAGGAGGGCGCCACGGTGTGTTTTGCCTCGCTTCGATAGTGGGCTTCTCTTTACGATTTAGCTTTTTTTCCTTCTTCTGTATGTTGTTGTTTCGGAACGCTCCACATCGTTTGCTCGCACGGTGTTAACGGCACGTATGCAGCCCGCTCGTGCATGATGCTCATTGATAAGTGTCTGGAATGAAAGGAACACAAACCGCTTTGCCATGAGCTTGTTTCAGTGGTGAGCAATCTGAAAATAGTTACTATCAAATGCATGTTTTTAAATATCCGTTACTCCGTTTAAATAAATACTCCGTTTTTATTTTTCTCTCCTAAATAAAAACCTCCTCCTCCTATAGTTTAAATCGGTCGCATGATATTGCTTTAGAAGTTTTTCATTTCATTTCTTTGTTATAAAATTTTCATAAAGATGCTACCATGAAATCGTCATTGTCAAATGAAGTAATGTAATGTTTTTAATTCTCAAATGTTTAAGGTCCAAATGAAGCATTATTTAATAATAAATCTTTTTCGATATTTATTTTGATTTTTATTGCTTAATTATTCTAGGCATTAATACCAACGCATAATATCGCAGATTTTCGAAGATTGATATGAAATTCTCGGTTATAATTTTAAAAATTCGATGTGGCATTGTCAGCAAATGTTTTTAATCATTTAATTTAATTTAATAATTTTAATTGATACAAAATGTGAATAACATAAAAAGGCGATATAATTATGTTTGTTTAAATTGAAGAATTAAATTGCGCACAAAAAAAGTAATTTTTTGTAATTGGTAATACCAACAAAATATTTCGATTGTTGTATTACGATTAATTAAATAGATAAGGAGTTGATATCAACCTTCATGTTGAGAGCCATCATTAAAACCAAATAGTCGATAGAATAAGGTTTGGAAAGCGAAATGTTCATCGTTGATACCAACAGAAAGGGATTAAAAATAATTTATACGTAACTCGTTTTGAAGTTTGATATTTTTGTTTAATAAAGTCGTTTATTTTTAAAATTCTACCATAATTACACTGTCGTCTCGTCCAAAGATTTTGATTTTTGTTTCCAAACCAGAATCTAGTAGGTCAAAACCTCGTTCGGTTTGATTGGTACGACTTACTTACACTCGTATCTGGATAAAAAATGGTTCAAAAAGGTCCATATATTCCCATAAACGTATCAATCGCGACCGAGTTGGGCCGTTGCTCAAACACCCGATCGGCAGAACGTTACTCCAGCAGCCGTGCCGTGGGTCGAAATATTTTGCCACATATGCCCGTTTGCAGCTCAATCGCACCCCAGTCTTGCGGTGAACTCCCTTCCCAGGAAAGATGCCTGACAATGCCTTTTGGTGGGTGAAAAGCGGGTTAGTGCCCTGCCGTTGGAACGTCGCACGCTGAAGTTTCTGTATGTGTGTGTGTGTGTGTGTGTGTGTGTGTGTGTGTGTGTGTGTGTGGGTGTGGGTGTGCGTGGGTGTTTGTGTGTGTGTGGCCCACCTTTGAAGCGAGGATGATCGCTCTTCCGCTTGTGTGTAGCCATGTACGATGGCTTTGTCACTCCTTCCGGAAGGATACAACAACAAAAAATCTAACGCTCAAAAAAAAAAAACAAAAAAAAACTCCCGTCTAAAACCCAACCTCGGCGAGGCGCTCGGGAGGGCATGTGCTGAAAATTGCCTTCCAGCTGGGTAAATAGCTATCATTCGAAGAATAAATAATTTTCAGCACGTTCTAGTGCTCGGGAGTGAAAATTAGATTTCGCCCGCTACCTTTCCGGAGGAGGAGCAGCGGGAAGTTCGCGCATCGCCCGCTTCTGTTGTCGTAATCACGTGCTCCACCCCGCGCTCGCGTCTCGCGCAAACACTCTCGGCATAGTAATTTTCGGTTGGGTGAACCGGGCGCACAAACTTTTACAAACTACCCACTCCGCACTACGGTCCGGTTATATACCACCTTCTTCCCAACTCCACTACCTGAAAAGGATCTTATCTCGGTTCGCGCGTTGACTTGAGCCTGTCAGTAGTACGGGGATCCCGTGGTTGTGACTCCGCTCGGGACCTCCGGTACGCGGTTATCGATTTGCCAATTTTCCCCGGAACCCATTTGCCGCCATTCATAAAAATTAGCCAAGATGGTGGAGTTTTGCCTCGCCCGGTGCGTTGATTTCTTGAGACCTTTTAAATGGTGCACTGACGAACGTGCGCGTCTGAAACGAAGCAAGCGACCACTGTTAGATGCTTGTCGAAAAGTCGCCCGGTCCTCTACACGTCGGGAGAGTTGTTACTTGGAGTAGTGAGCAGAAGAGCTACCTAACGACGTCTCCTCAGTAAACTGAGGACAGTTTTTTCGATCGCTCAGTAGTTGCTCTGTACTCTACAAATAAATCTCTTACAATAAATCGTCACACACACATAGCTCACTGCAGATCTAACGGTAAAAACTTACAGTTATCATTTCGTTCTTTCTTCTCATAAGCTACGACCAGTAGTGCGCGTCATTGTGTTGGTGAACTTATTGCTATCAGGTTGAATTCCCATTCACTCTCCCACTGATAGATTGCTATATCTTGTTCTCGCTCAATCACTACCGATATCGATGATGGAGGGGTCAGTTGTGCCTCTCCTACTTGATGCTTAGGTTAGGATGGATCTAAATGTTTCTTACCTACTGAGAATTACTCAGCAAATTGAGCTACTTGACGCATCACAACTTGCAAAAACACGTAATGTAAAGGCGCAGCTAAACGGTTGCAATTTTCACACGTGGTTAACTGTCACTGAACAAAATTGCACACTAACAAATGTTTTAAAATTCATCAAATCCATGGATGGGCTTAACTGTTTTCAGTAAAATGAGTCATTCTATTCAGTCAGCTAGATAAATATCAATAATAAACTAAAACAAAATAAAAATTCAAGTTGAACAGCAGAGTCGACGGCGAGTGTGGATGCGAACATAAATTTAAAAAATTAGATAGATCTTTTGAATGATATACAGCCTGAAGAGGAAACGTCCAGAAAATAAAAAAGTACTGTTTTGTTCGCTGTGATATGTCTGTAATCTGTAATCAACATTTTATCTAATGAAACTTAACAATGTATCATTACAAAATTCTAAAACCTTCCAGTTTTTATAAAGAAAATAAACTTAACTTGAAAATAAATATTATTTAGTATAAAAAATGACGTCTTATCTAATAACGTTCATTTCAACCTTTATTAACTGTTTCCAAACCTTCTAAGTAGCGAATTTTACTAGCAGTCAAATTTTTTTTTCACAGCTGTGAAATAAATTATTAGCGGGCCAAATTTAAGTTGCGCTAAGCAAGCAAATTGCTTTTCTTAATCATTGTT
This sequence comes from Anopheles koliensis, assembly GCA_000956275.1. Lineage (NCBI taxonomy): Eukaryota > Metazoa > Arthropoda > Insecta > Diptera > Culicidae > Anopheles > Anopheles koliensis. Next base: position 7,125 of record JXXB01002007.1, read on the forward strand.
AAGCTGTTCTACTGTCGAGTAAACACTTGGCAGTTGCAAGGCAATAATAATGTTAAGGTAGAAGTCCGACGCATACACTAGCTCAGGAAGAATATTCTTTCCGGAACGATATCTCTCAGAAAAAAATAACACGCACAATGGGACGAATGGTGGCCAAGCGGAGCCATTTCCGTCCCTCTTGCTTTATCAAAACAATAGCGAATACAGATTAGTAGCAAAGTCAAGTACATTTCGTCAGACACAATTTTGAAGCCCAGGACCTTCTACTGGAAGTTGTGCGTTAAGGCATTATTATTTTTTACCAGCACACGTTCACCGGCCACATAAATGGGCACCTCAGTCGCCCCAAGGACAACCCATCTACTACCGGGGGGCACTCTGGTGACATGTATAGGTAGCGGGTGTATGCGTGTGTTTGTGCTCGGATTGGGAGGAAAATAATTAACCGAAAACATTATTTTTTCCGCAACAGCGAACAGCATATGAAATGCGGCGGGGCGCACGGTAAAAACGCGTACGGTCGCGCTGCTGCTGGTTGGTTTAGTATTTCAGGCCCGGGCTTGAGTTCACCTCGGGTTCAATTATTTATGAACTCGGTCGAGTCGGTGGCGCTCATGCTCTGGCCCCAACCGACGCTGGGTGTTGGAGATGGTTGGTGTTTTTTTACGGCTCGTTTTGCTCGTACTTCTCGCCCGTACGACGCGTAGCTGGCCTTTGACCTCCACATAACGCTTCATATCACTAGCTCTACAGTGACGGGTGAAATGATAAGGTTCAAACATGTTTGGCATGGCCGGTTGAATAAATAATAGCAACATTCTGATTGGAAAATTTATTCAAATTTGTGCACATCTTTGCCGATTATGTCAGTTAAAATTCCTAAGAATAAAATCTTAATAACTAAGCCTAAAATGCATGTTCTAATTCCTTATTGATTAAAGAGATTAAACTAAAATTGACAACCAAATGATTTCATGCCATTTTGAAATAACTTCTTTAAAACCCCAATCTCACGTAACATCAACTTTTAAACGTGCGTTTCATTGCAATGAAAATTAAGACCGGTCGACAAAACGTAAAGTCTAACTTGAGTTTTGAGCTGCTATTTAACACCTTGCTAACCTGGTACTATGGAAAAATGAAAATAACATATAAATGTTTAATGTTCCATTCAGTTTAATTTGTAGCGATAGTAGAAAAAACGATTCAAATACCAAATACAAAAAAAATAACGCTAGATGAGGAGCTTTGTCGAAATGGAAATATTCATTTTGTTTATAATTTCGCGCCATTTGTTTACAAGCCAATTACAGGCGTTTGCTGCACTGAAAGTAAATGAAAAACAGCAAAGAGGGCTCTATGGGAATGCTAAATTCCACCGAGCCAGTGCATTTAATTATTTCTTTCTTTCTGACATTTTTATTTTAATTGAATTGTATTAAATTTTTAAACTAGTTCAAATTGGCATGTATTACAATTCCCATTTAATTTGTCCATCGCGTACATGTGATACAAATATGACCATCACTGTGCAAACGGCTACGCAGCGTTCCACGGGGAGACGGTTTTTCCGGATGGCCTCCGTCCGTTGGCATCTGCTCGCACCGGCGTGGAAGGACCGTATCGTCATATTCATCATTTCGAGACCGAGTCTGGGTTTTCCATTATCACACAGCAGGCTGCGCCGGTGGCTGTGATACACGATACACCCGTCTTCCCGGCCATGACTTCATCAGCGCTAGCACGATCACTTTACGCTTTAATGACCGTGAAGAAGGCCTACTGCCCAATGTCCCGACGGTTCCTCCGGCGCACTCCCTTTTCGGTGGCTACTTTGTGCCGAATTTCTCCTCTGTGTGTGAGGGTGTTTTCTTTTTTTCTTTTCGTTTTGTTTTGTGCGGATCACTTCATGAATGCACTATCAAGGTGCACTTTTCATTTTACCGCCACCGCTTATTATGCGTTTGCCGAATTAAGCCACTCGTTATTGGACGGTTCCACCGTTCAGAAACGATTATTGCTCCGCCTAGGGTCCGTGTTTTTTTTTGCGTAACAGCTCGAAATTCCCTAGAAGGAACACTATACTTTGGTCTATGGATGGACAACGGATGTAAATAGACGTCAAGGTTCGTACATCGGAAGTTCTCCGACCGTCCGTTGGAAACAGGCCGGATTGAATGTGATAAATGACGAATTAAGTTAATTTGTTCCATTAGATGTCAAAAAAAAAGAAACAAACGCAGTGTTATTTATGGAGCAAAAGTCAAATCGGGACGATGGTAAGGGCCACAATTCTGTAAATATCACGCACCCAAACATTCCCCGGCGTATTGGAGCTTCCCCGTTCGCTGAAGCGTAGTTAATCCGAAACGAGCGGATCAACATGCGCTCCGGAACTCCTTTTTCTCCGCTCTGTGATATGGGGACGAGGCGCATGGTTATGGAAAGAAGAAGAAGAACAAAAAAAACAACCCGAAGTGAAACATTAGCGAGCCGGGCCGAAGTAATGTGGAGGAAATTTCGTCCGTGGGGTTTATTGTAACGGTTGTCCGAAAACAAATAATTTATCATTCGCCGTAATTGTTGATTAATGAATATTTAATTTAATAACGTCCACAGAAAGCGAATTTTATTCCTCTCTCTCTTTCTGTTTTGTCTCGCCCACTCACGTCCTTCAGGTGAGATGAAGTGAAGGAATGGGATCGGTCAGGCATGTGGGACATGTAATCCTGCTAGTGATTCGTATGAGAAAAATACATAAAAAAGAAAGCTACTCGGCCAAGGAAAATTCCATTGAAGGACCAGCACTCCGTTATCCGTTTCTCCCTGTCTCGGCACCTTGAATGCGCCTCCGACCAACACTGGGTGCGGGTGATTTTTCAGCACCTGTCAGGACCGTGTTCCGCTTCCGGGTTTTTGGTTAATGGATTAATTTTTCTCCTCCATACGAGGGCGCGTCCAATTTCGGTCACCTGAAGGGTGGGCAACGAACGCCATACGGTTTCCAGTAGAATGATCAATGAAAAATTACATGGATTGTGGAGGGGTAAGGGCAGTTGTGGGGTGCGGGCTGCAAACAGAATGGACCACACATATGATACAATGATGATAAATATGTCCTCCATAAGTCTGGTGCTGCTTATTTCGCCTTTTATCATAGAGCATTCGTGAAAATTTCAGTGTTATAAACTTAAGCGACGCTTAGTTGGACATAAAGTTTTAAAAATACTTTTTTATTTATCTAAATAGATTAACAATTAACATTGTGACGGTAAAACTGTAGCTGTTTTGTCAAAGACCATAACCCAAAGTATTTTCTCTTCGATATTTGGTCTTATTCCGACTCTTCTTAAGTCAAATAAATGTTGAATGTATTTGGATAATACAATCGTTATTGCTGCAATGTTTGTAACTAGTGAGTGGATGTACAGAGTATTCTTGTTATTTTTTTGATGTGATGTTGATTTGATGTGATGTTGATGCCTATTTTCACAGAACACAACTTTCCGTCCCTGATGGTACCTGTCAGCTCTAAAACGCTCTGGTTTCTGTAAGAATACTAATCTGTATATGAATCAAGGACAATGACTAAATAACAATGTTCAATGTTAGGAACAACATTTGAAGTTAGGAAAGGAAGGAAAGAAGATGGAAAACATTGTTAAATTGACTCCAGGATGCAAAGTATACCCACTGTGGTAAGACCATGTATATGACGACTCAGAAGCCTGATCCCCAATTTGACGATGATCAACCAGTGTTGTATTGGTTATTTAGGTCAAACATACATATTTTTTCAAAAAACTCATATTCGTAGGGTCTTCTTCAGCAGCCTGGACTTAACAGACAACTTTGGTATTCAGAAGTGCTAGGACAATTTTTGATTACGGTGGACTAGGCGCCACTTGTAACTTAAAAAGTGTACTTAATAATAACTTTTATCTTTGAACCCAGCGCTAATAGAGTATCGAAGTATTTTTTGAAAGGTATGCATCGAAAAACAAGTATCCAAATGTTATGTACTTTTTAATGTTAATTTTTTCTCTCTTTTTATTATACTCTCATCGTATTTTTTTAAATCCTCCGCGTATTTATTCTTTTATGTTTGATTAAAATGATTTCATATTGAGATTTTTTTGTTAACATCATCCTTTTATCCTAAGCCCACTCCGGTCTTACATTGCGTCACGGCGAGGTATTCTTTTTGTGCTTGAAGGTAATAATGGAAAAGCTTTTAAAAGTGCTTTGATATGTATAGAGTGTCAGTTTTTTGTTCCAAGCCCAACATGCGCAGTATAGGTAGTTCTGTTTTGAGGTAAGTTGCATCGCATAAAACGAGTATGGTGGGATGCCACCCACTGTGCTAGTGTATATACAAAAAAATACTGTTTCACTTTAATCAAAAATTATAATTAAAATTCTGCCCTAAAACGAAAAGTGAAGTCGTTATCGAAATGCTGAAATGAGTCGCATGTGTTACAATAATTCTAAATTAAAACCTCTTTTTGGCAATGGCTTAAAAATTTGATTTTTTGTTGATCATAGTGGCATCAGTTGGGTCGCTCGTTTCGTACGATGTAAGTATTAGCAAAATTACTGGTACATTTTAATCCTTACACTCAAGCCAGATTTTACTCGAGCCCATCGATCCGGGAAATAGTGGTGCAGTGGTGAGAAATAAAAAATCCTTTTTATCGGATGAAACACACAGCAAAACACACAAACGAAGCGCAAAAAAAAAACACAACCAACGCACCATTGGAGTAACTTGGGAGTTATGGAATTCTCGATTGCATGCGTGCTATTTTGTAGTTGATGTAGTTGGAATCTCCTTCCAGCGTGTACCATTTGTTTGGTTATCGTACAGAATTAATCCTCCACGTGGTTGAAACAGCATGGGCATCGACTTTATTAAAAAAAGAAAACAAATCATACAACGAAAAGCTTCCACGAGCGACTTGCGAGTGGACACCGGCACTGATGAAAAACGAAACAAAAAAAATCGGACTCACTAAATGGCAAAGCCCAGTCCCACTGGTTTGAAGACGTGTTATCCATACACGTGGAAAACTCTTCCCACGCACGTGAGTGCATGCCCACGGTCAGGAAAGGTTTCTGCCTTTTCACCCCCGCCAGTACATCTGCGTTTATTCGTGCTCAGCCGGACTTGTTTTTGCTACTCGGCCCGGGGTTTGCACATTTTTTTGAACATGGAAAAGCCATTTTGCTTTAAATTATAGCACGCTACGGTTGCACCGGTTTTGCCGGACGCGCACCACATTAGCTCAGGTGGGAGCGAAACCCATTGTTGTTCGATATTTTTGCACTGCACTTTTGTGGGGTTTTTTTTACTATCCAATTTTTTTACGACAGATTTTTGTGCCTTGGCCTAGGGTCTATTTAATGAAGCTCGACCAATTTATGATGTTTGACTGTGAAACTATTTGTAAACAAAATGTTCCTTTCGTCGTCCACAAACACAAACAATCTTTTCAACCATTTTGCTTTCCTGTCATTACACAGCTTAAAAAACATCAATATCGTCATACAAAGTACGATGTGCAAAACACAATGTACACACATAAAGTAAGCATTGGGCGTCGAAGTTGACGTTGTGTATTTAAGAATATATCCCAGAAAGGTGTGATGAGAGAGCTCTAAATACTCTAATCCACTAAAACCATTTAATACTCCTCAATGTTGGATCCTGATGTTGGACGATATACTTCGCTTGGAGTTACCTATCCGTGCAACGGCAAAGAGATTCGTCGATGATCTAGTAGTCACGGTGGAAGCTTCTGACATCCCTTTAGTTGAAAGTTCCATAGAGTAGACTCTCAGGTCTAGATCTGGCGCAAGAACATTCAGGTTAGATCCTACTGAGTTCTAATCGCTCCAGACAGCCAAGTAACTTTCGCATCGGTAATGTGATACTCAGGGCAAAGAAGTACTTCATACTTTGGAGGTATTATAAAGTACCTCATTTGTCACAGTGGCAGCCGTAGTTGTATCCCATGTTCGCTATGGAACTCCTATGTTCCGATCTACTACAATACTGTGTGCATCGCCAGGTCCTGAGATCATGGTACAGGAAACTGATAGAATAAGTCTGCAGTACGTTTTAAACGGCATCCCATGTTTGCTGTTGTGTTGCCGTAGGATAATGCCAATCAATATTAACTACTTGGAGGCAGAAGGAGCGTCGACGCGTCAGTTTAACCCAGTATTAAGATCCTGGACAACACGTCGCTTGAAGAAGTAGGGTTCTACATTGAAACACATTCAAGAGGCTAACTGTCCAGAGTGTTCTTATCTTACAGAGACACCTGAGCATGTTCTTTTCGAATGGCACGGTTGGGATCGTTGTCCAGCAAGATCCACTTCATATTGTAGCGATGGTGGTCTCCTTTATACCAGGGTCTGTCTTGGATTCAGGCATTACATCACTGTTGGAAGCTGGAAAAGCCTCATTGCGTTTTAGCGACTATCTACATAATCGTCTGTACTATTCAGTTTAAAGGTAATACTTCCGTTGGTAACCTAAGAATGTTTAGCGAAAAGTTGCAGGTAAAAATCTGACATTCCTCATTGGATCTCCTCCTGGAATACAAAAAACTTCTTAAACAAAGCGACAAATGTAAATAAATGTAATCGCTGAGGCAAAAATGCAAGATAGAGAGATCTGAGTGGTGATTTTCACTTATCTAATTATTTGTATGTTTTCAATACTTTAGTTCTAGTGCATAGAATTTTTTTCATCTAATTTTTTTCATTTTTTTCACCAATAAGCGAGGTTATTTTGACTTAAGACTCATGGAAATAAATGAATATTACATGCAAAATTTCGAAATAAAAAGGTGCCACGTTCATCATATTTTATTTATTTCTTTTGTGTCTGTCCCACTGAGCTCCCCCAGCCGCCGAGCTGCCCTGCGTGCGGTCTGACAAATTCTAATTAAAATTCCTTCCGATCACACTCAGCGCCCAAATGAATGGTGAATTCATTACGAGCCGCCGAATGCGCGCCGATTGCGAGAAAAATGTGTACGACTCACTTACACATCATCACAGCGGTGGGAAAAGCGAACATTAACGCTCGGAGGAGGATGGGACGGATGGGGAATTGATCGCTCAATCGATCGGAGCCGGTCGGGCTGGGATCTAATCAAATTTGATTTTAAGCGTGGTGTGTTTCGCTGTTGGTTCGTTTTTCGTCGCGCGCGGCGGGAATTCCATTGCGTGGCTTTGATTTTTTCGTCGCGCGATCGTCCATCTTCATGGGAAAGCGACGCCCGCAATTTGATTCGATTCGCACCCGCGTGTGATCTCCAGCATCTTCGGACTCTTCCTCTTTACGGGCACGTACCCACGCCGGCCCGAACCTAAGTTCGGCTCAATAGCTCAGCATAAGAAGCTTAGCGTTTTGTTATCCATTTTGTTGTAATTTTTTTCTATTTTTTATTTCTGTCAAATCATTCTCGTACGTGTGAGCAGTGATCGGTCATTTAAATATGTTCGATCCTACGCTAGCGCTTTTAAACGTTTTTTTTCTGTGCGAACTGCTTGCGAAATAAAACAACCTTCATCGAAACTAAAATAACCCTGTTCGTTTCCTCTTTATGGTGTTGGATTGCTCGTTATTTTTTTTCTTTCTCTCTTGTGGCGCTGCTCGTAAGCACAAATATGGAAGAAAACACACTGACGCGCGCGCGTCCGAAGTGGTGTTTTTATTATTATTATTATTTTTTTTGGCGAACCACTTTTCGGACGCCTACGCGCACGTGCCGGTGGAATGTTTTGCGCTCAGGCCGTTCCAACGCAAAATAAAACCGTTCCGTGGGTGGATGTTTGGTGCCTAAAAGGTTAGAATCGAACCGGAGGCGCGTGACGTAAGTAAGCGACCGAGAATATGGCGATGAGGCAGAATTTGATACCGAATGCGGTTTCATAAATTTCACGAAAAAGCGATAATTTGTTTTGTGTTGACGACGCTTCTGCTAAGAACTATTTTAACCACATGCCACAGTGAAAGTAAATAAAGTTACGTATCTGCTGCCGTATGTCTTTATTTAGTTTATCAACGGGATTGATGAGAAAATAATCTCTTTTCGCACTGAATATTTCTGCACTGCACCGATGAACCGGTATTCAAGTATTCAAATACAAATTTCAATTTAAATTTTTGTCCTAAATTTTTTCTTTACATTTGTTTCGCGTTTTAATAAATATTTTGTAAACATATTTTATTGAATTCGTGCTATATTTCACGACATGTACGATGTTTGTGCAATGTTTACGTTTCCTTAATCTTTTTTTTTTATATGCAGTGGAATATCGATCAGGTGTCAAATTTAACGATTGTCAAAATTTAGAGGTGTGGAGACTGCAAAAAACTGGTTTAAAAATAGACAAAGCTTACTTACATCAAGTAAAGATAAAATTAATTTACATTTTCCGAAATCGCAAATTGATAAAATTGAAAGATAATGAAAATATTTATTTTTAATCGGTCTAACGCACGCTAGCGTTACTTAACTATTTTATACTTCCAAAACAGTCAAATCTTAGTCATTCCTCATTACGGACGAGTCTCTCTTATAAGAGAAGAGTTATTGCACAGAGGAAAAAAAAATTAAATGCTATGAGTTCATTTTATCAACATGAAATGAAGCTGCAAACAAATAATACTCCTAAATATGAAATGATATTTTGTTTTTGCTCCTAGCATGTACACAATTAACTTTCCCCAAAATTTGTTTATCGTCACTCAACCAAGCGATGCTATCGGCAGCACTTCATGCATTCAAATTCTAGCCAACCATTTGCGCCGACCGCTTCACCCTTAAAGGGCAGGATTTATTCTCTTTTAAAATTAGCTCACAAAACAAAAATAATGAGCATGTAATGGAAGCCGTGCGCATCCAAGTGATCTTCGCTTGTGATCGCGCCGCACCAATGTGGGCAGTTAAATAATTTAGAACCCGCCGCGTAAACAAAACGCAAACAAATCCCCGCGGAAGTGCCGAAGTGGATCGTTCCGGTAAAGGTTGGTGTAAAATTAAAAAAAAAACCATCACGGGACGCGATCTGTCTTCAACCACAAAAGGTGGCCCTTTTGATGGTCGCTTCCATTTAGCGGCCGGATACGGTTCCGGATTGGGCCCGGCTGGCGCTAACAATTGTGCGTTTGTCTGTTTGTCTTAAACGCGGGCGCAACCGACCAGACCATTAAGCATACAAACAGTTCGAAAAAAGATGAAACGCAACTCGGCTTAAGAGGTGATCGGCTATCGGTATCGACGCCGGCAGGTCACACCATACGTCGGCCGAAAAACTCATAAACTTGTCCGGTGGAGGTGGTGTCTTGCGAAGAAGCAGCCCGATTTGTTGGGATCTTTCACAGCTAATCGTTCGGGTTTGATGTTGTCCAGCATGTTGACGGCGGCGGCGGCCGTTCGACGCGCAAAGGCGATCGACGAATAATTTGCTGCCGGGTTGGCCACCAGATGGCATCGTAAATTGTTCATTTTTATCGCGTCAAGGTGGCTGGGCTGGATTTGGTTAAGAGAACGGCCGAATCGAACTCGAACGGCCCCGAAAGCGGGACCCAATGCACAGGGGGATAAAGATTAGGGGGCTGGAGGTGAAATTTAGACGCAAAATGTAGAATTTATTTGTTCTATTGTTTATTCTTTTGGATTATTTTGTTTTCATTAATTTATTAAGATTACGTTTAAAAAATTTCCAAAAATTGTTAATTTCTATTATAAATCAAATCTATTTTTGGAAATATATTTATTTAAAACCATACATTTATATACAGGCACTCGGTAAAGTACGCCACGTTATTTTATTTGACACTATCAATAGCTTTGATTTCGATGTTATTAACAATGTTTCACCCAGAATTTTTTTTCTTTAATTTACAGTAAAATCGTATATAAAATAGGCAATAAATACACATTAAATTATGATCATTTTACAAAATGTAAAAAAAAATATATTTTAAGCTAATTTATTTAGTGTAGTTAAATACCATTTGCTAATTATGAGTATAAAAAATTACTGAAAGTGTGATAATTTAGGTTTGCTGAAAATTTGCTGATTTATTCATCTAATAGTTTAACTAGTAACTTAGTTGAAATTAAAATTGGTGTTGAAAATTATAATCCAATTTGATCAAAACAATAAAGAAAGTTGAGGAACACACTATATAAATCAGAAATATTTTAATTATTGTAAAAATAATTGATTTATTTTTATTTAAAGCAAAATAATTTCTTTCTGTCTTGGCATAACAGTTGCTTACAGAATTCATAATCTCACGCAATGACCAGCAACGAACACAACTTTGTCCCATGGTGCGGAATAGAGCAAACGAGCAAGTCGTAGCAAAGTGGGAAATTGAATTTAATCGCTAGCTCGTTTCACGATTCCAAGCGGAGCATGCCGTGGAATTTATGTTGATACATTATTGAGATTTTTTATGCTCTCGTTTTTTTGTGTTGTCTTGTAGCGAAGCAGCAGCCCGCTGGTTCATATCATAAATAGTGCATAGCTTTGTTTGCGCGGGCCGAGACGTAGCAGGGTGGGATAGAAATGACAAAATAAAAAGAAGCACCAACAAACGAGCGCAACGCCAGTCGGAAAGGAAGGGGCAAAGACTCTTATTCTAATTCTCGGCGTACCTCTGTGCCCTGCACGCTTTGCGGCTTTAAGACAAAGCAACCCCTCGCCCGAAGGAACGGCCACAGCGATCTGTCGAGGGCAGATTGTTTGCTCATTGGGATGTTAAAATATTATGACCGATAAAAGTAGCAACCGCCCCGATCGGCAACCATTTATCATCTCATTTCGGGCCTCTCTTTTCTCTTTCTCTCACGAGCACCTCCCCCGGTTGAGGTAGATTTTCGCAAATCGGGTTTCGGAAGCGAAATAAAGCTCGACTCATCTTGGTGATTTTGTTTTTTTGTTCGTACGCGCATAAATTAAATCATTCCCGACGCTTTTACCCTCTTCTTTCCCGGGGCAGCGAAATTGCAGAACACTCTCCACCGCCGCCACGGTGGGTCTAATTAATAGCACAGTTTGCTCTGTTCGGTGTCGTACGCACCGCAACCAGATCGCGAATCGATGCCTGCTTGAGCTGGGCTGCCTTTGCTGATACCGATAGCGATCGTATTTTTTCCCAAATTTACAGACCATTTTAGATCAAGCGCTATCGATAAGTGAGCCTAGAGCAGCTCGTAATGGATATAAAAATGGGGCGTTAGCGAGGGGGCCACAAGCTGCTCGGCAGGGCTGGATTTTTAGGGAGGCAGGGAAACGCCCAGCGAAAGCGAAAATAAAATCAACATACAATCGCGTGGGGCAATTAAAAACCCTGACTAGCAGGCTTCCCTTGGATGTGGATGCTGCATGCTTGGGATGTTTAAAATACAGCTTTTTCAATGAGGCACCTTAAACACCGTTTAATCAAATCATTTCTATTCTCTGACTCTGACTGTACGATGCTTAAGAGAATATTTTATATCTACAGAAATATAAAACGAATTATGTTTTGAACGATTTGCTTTATTGATTTTTAATTTATTGTTTCAAACGTAATCACCTGTATAGAAAAAATGTTATAAAATAACACCAAGTATAAATTTACAATATACAAAAACAATACATACAAAATAACAAATGTTGTGTCAAAAATAACAAAAACTATTTTCAAAATAAGCGATTTGGATGAATTTTTAATTTGATTATCAAGAAGTTCCTACATAAATGATTGCAATTTTTTGGTGCGGCTGTTCTCGGTAATTTCGAACCGTTGAAAATATGCACAGATCCACAGCCACAGTAATTTTGAGCAAATTGTTTTGAAGTTCCGATGATTTAGGAAGTGTGAGTGGTTAATTAAAAAAAATGGTTCAGCATAGCCCTTGGGCATAAAGCTTCATAGTTTTGAACGGTGATTGAGATGAGTGTATGTAAAAAACTAAAAAAATTACTCAATGCCACACACACATACTAAGCTGACGCAATTTTTCCTATTGCCAAGATTGTGTAACGCAATATCGAAAAATGAGTTTCCATATTTAGAGTTTCTATTTTTTTTTCTAAGATCATGCCACTGTAAAATGATTCTTTCACAAGAACAGAGCTTATTTGTGAAATTTTTGGGAAAAGGGAAGCAATTTTTGGTAGGCCAAATGAATGCATTACCCAACCCATGACTCTAATATTAATATTGGATTAAAAAGTAAGGTTTATTACATTCTAAATAGAGATCATTCGGATCATAATGATGCTTCAAAGAAAGGATCAGAAAAATGTTCTAAGGATATAAACATTCTTTAAAATATGTCACCTATGCTCAATATTAAAAATCGCCCATTCGCGATGCTAAAAACTGATATTTTCGAACTAAAAAGTGCGTCTAGAATTGCATTTACGTGCAGTTTCCTTGCATATTTTAAAACAGCATTTGTGTTTGCT
>JXXB01002027.1:0-11828 GCA_000956275.1 Anopheles koliensis
TTCCTCGACATACTACACTGTACCCAAACACACACACACGTAATCAAACGCCTAATGGATGGCTTCCTATCACAAACACACACTTCCGCACACGCCACCTCAAACCACCACTCACCTCTGACTTCGATCTTACAAACCTGATTTTACATGCCTCCACATACGACAAATGCAACTCATACAACAGTTCAAGAGAAAGAACTAGCTGTGTTAGAGACGCGCCACGAGTCCAAGATGTCGACGACCAACACGAAGAAGCTCCGTGTACCGACCAACATTCGGCCGCACTTCGTCAAACCGATCCGTGGTCTTAATGTGGAGCGTAAGTGTTCATCTGTCGTACTTTCCTACTGTCCAACACATCCGAGCAGGACGAGTGGGGGGCTCCACGTAAATCTATCACCATGATCATCATCAGTAGAAGAACGATATATGTAGACTATCGTAGGCTCTAGGCATCGAAAAGAGTACAAGAGTTATCGTTACCTAGCCAAGACGAACGCTTCCGCGCTTTCATTGTAGTGTTTTTCAAGTCCCTTGTCTTATTGCTTTACGAATACGACCTTTAGGGTATTGATTAAATCCGTAGAACCGTCGTTTGAGGTGTTCGATATAAACTTTGACTCCCGTTCGATATTTTTTTCCAGACGAACAATTCGTACCGCTTTTGTAGATACAAGCTTTATAGAGTATATGCTTCAATTATCTCTCCCCCACTGCTTTATCTTTTATGTAAATGTTCTGTCCCACCCCTGTGTCCCGTACGCTGTGACGCTTCTGTGTCCGTCCCATTCCTTCGGGCCGAGTCAATATTTTTAAACAATTTTATTTATATCTTTCTCGTTCTTCATTGCTCTTGGAACAGTATGAAGAAACTCTTTCTGATATCAAACCTTTCTCCTGAGAAAAACTCCTCGAAAAAAACTGCACTATTCATCTTCAAGTACATATTGATGTGCATTACCATGGATAATAATTTATAACTTTACTTCACGCAGCGGGTGAAAATGCCAAGTTCACCGTGCAGGTGGACGAGCTGTCCAACATGCAGTGGCTGAAGGACAACAAGCCGCTAGACGATCGTCTAGCCGACCGTGTCATCACGAAGGAGAACGATGATCTATCTTACTCGCTCGAGATTCAGCACTGCAGTGAAAACGATAGTGGAATCTACACCGCACGTGCCATCAACGGTACCGAGAGTGCTTCCTGTACGGCTCAGCTCATTGTTGAAACTCGTAAATATCGCCTCGCTTCACAAAACATCGCTGCAACAGCGCTTTTCTAACAACTTTTCCTTTCGTGTATGCGTACGCAGTGACACCAGAGCAGCGCAAGGCCATGTCGGAATCCAACTCGCCGGTATTCTCCATTCAGCTGAAGGATACCGAGGTGATCGAGAAGACGTACCTGACCTTCATGGTGAAGGTGAAGGGTGATCCATCGCCGAAGGTTCGATTGTAAGTATAGCGTGTATTGCACATAGTGCCGATCTAACCCTAGATGAGCTTCTTTAGATGAGTGCATGTTGCCAACTGCATGTATCCGCTCTTTAACTTTATTCCAAAAACGACTTTAAACGATGACTTGAAACAGCTGCAAGGAGGATAAGGAAATTCTGGACACCGACAAGCGCATTAAGATCAACCGCGACCATGCGGACACCGGCTACTACGAGCTGATCATACCGGAAGTGCACAAGGGCGACTGCGGTGTATACTCGTGCACGGCCTGGAACAAGTTCGGTACCACCAAAACCGAGGCCCAGCTGCTCGTGGCCGACCAGCTCGATCTGTTCTCCGAACTCGACCATCTGGACGATAAGACGAAGTTCGTGTGGAAGAAGAACGGTGTGGCGTTCGATCCGGAGGAGCGCTTCAAGGTGCTGATGGCGGATGATTCCGACTCGCTGGCGCTTGTTTTCCAGCACGTCAAGCCCGAAGATGCTGGACTTTACACTTGTGTTGCCGCGACGTCCTCGGGTAATATCCAGTGTAGCGCTGAACTGACCGTTCAGGGACAAGTGAACCAGCTCATACAGGAACCATCCAAACCGCACCTGGAGGTCGAGTCGAAGGAAGCGCTGGCCCGAATCGGCGGCAAGGCGCTGCTCGAGATGAAGGTCAAGGGCTATCCGAAGCCGGAGATCGTTTGGCGCCACGAGGGTACGATCATCGAGCCCGGTGGTCGGTACAAGTTCCTCTACGAGGACGCCGAGTCCGTGTCGCTCGTCATCAAGGACGTGCAACCGTCGGATGCGGGCGCCTACTCGATCGTGGCCCAAAACGAACTCGGCGAAGACTCCACGTTTATCAATTTGGTTGTGAAGACGCCTCCCACCATCACTAAGCCGCACGATATGGCCGCGATGGTGAACGAACAGTACAAGATGTCGATTGAAGTGAACGCCGTCCCGGCGGCCACCGTGCGGTTCTTCCGCAACGGCAAGGAAATCCGGGAGGACGATCGCATCAAGTTCCTCACCGCTGAGAACTACTACATTATTAAGTTTAACCACACCGTTCTGGAGGATGCCGGTAACTATTCGGTGAGAAACAATGACAGTGAAAGTGTAAATCTCCGTAGTTCCGCACGCTAACGCGCCCACTTTCTTTCCAGATCATTGCTATGAACGAAATCAGTCAGGCGTCTGAGTTCTGGGAGTTTACCATCAACTCGCCACCACGAACGACCTTGCATCTGCAGGAGGAAACGGTCGTCAACGAGAAGGAGGACATCGAGCTGGTCGTTAAGGCCGAGAGCAACCCGGCGCCCATTGTGCGCTGGTACAAGGATGGCAAGGAGGTGGTGGCGGACGGCAAGCGCATCATCATTCTGGCCGAGGACGGCCGTTACGTGCTGAAGATCCACGCAGCCAATCGTGACGACACCGCCCTCTACACCGCTGACATCATTAACGATTTTGGCACGGTTACGGAAAAGTCGCAAGTCAACGTTAACACCAAGTCGAAGGTTCGAGAGCAGCTGACCGCAATCACCTGCAAGGAGGGCGAAACGAACGTCGTGCTGGAGGTGAAGGCGGACGGCTATCCGCGCCCGAAGGTGCAGTGGTACATCGACGACGTGGAGATCACCGAGTCGCGCAACGAGTATAAATTCCAGGAGGATGGTTTGTACTACCAGCTCGTCCTCAAGGACGTAAAGGCGGAAATGCAGGGCGTGTACAAGGCAAAGTTCACCAACGACCACGGTTCGGATGAGACGAGCGCCAAGACGACGGTGCAGTGCTCGCCGAAGGTTCGCAAGCCACTGGTCGACACGGATGTGGACGAGAACACCACGCTCACGCTCGAGGTGGAGATCTACGCTGAGCCGGTACCGGAAGTGACCTGGTTCAAGAACGGTCAACCCATCCAGACCGATGCTCGGTTGACGATCAAGCGTGATTCGCAGCGCATTGAGAACTACACGCTGTCGCTAACGATGGTGCGTGGTGCCGACTCGGGTGACTACGAGGTCCGGGCCGTCAACTCCATGGGAACTGCTACGACCAAGGGCCGAGTCGTTGTTCAAAGTAAGTATCGTATTGCGGTTGATTGCACTTCAATCTGCGTTAGATATACCGTACAACAGATGTGAAAGACGACCGTATTTGAACGACCCCGAAAACAAACAAACTGGTCCCATAATTTGTAAACTAGCTGTGTGTTTTTTGCAGAGCTGCCTCTATATGTTGGTTTTCATAATACTCTGTTTTCACACACTGTATCAAGCATTTTTAAAATCATACAACACACACACAAACCTTGTGATAATCTATTCTATATGTTCGTTTGTCGATCGCAAACATTCGTCTGCTTCCTCGTTCGTACTGTGCCTCGTGTGTCTCACACACGCTCACATCAGCTGCATATGTAGAAGAGCAAGGTGACGGGGAACCGCCACGCGTAATCGAAGAGGAAGCGCTCGTTACCGAAACGGTCGCGTTAGAGGTGGAGGAAACTATCTTACAGGTCCAAGAGCCACCTGAGCAGCTGCAGCAGCAAATTGTGCAGGAACCGGAAGAGGAAGAACCGATCGTCATACCAGAAATGAACGAGGAAGTAACTCTGGTACGGGAAATCGTAACGGAAGTTACGATCGCAGAAGCAGCCGCACCGATTGCGGTACCAGAGCAGGTACCGGAGGTAGCCGAGGACGTTCCACCGCCTGCAATAAAGAAACAGCCGGAAGTGGGACCGATTTCCGCACAAGAGGGTAACACCAGCCAGTCTAGTACTGCAAACAGGGAGCAGAACACGTTTTCATTGTGAACCCCAACCCTTTTTTGCCTGCATTTTGGAATGTTCCACTCGTGCTAGAACTTAGACACTATCCTGTCCACTCTTCCGGCTCGCTGTTTTTTTTTTCGCTCCGCCTTGTTTGCTCCTGATACTGTCTGTTAGATTTATAGACGTTTGCGTGTTCTACCTTTCCGCAGCCGAGCAGCTGTGTACATAGTTAGCCGAAATGTCCAGTATGTTTAGATTTCTAGCTCTCACTGTTCTAGCGTGCAACAACGTGACACCAGGCGCACCCTAAAAGTGATGGTCGGTGATGCAGCAGCGCGTTTTGCATCTTGCATTTTGCATCACACTGTACAGATAACATTATGTTTCGTATTTTATCCAACCACTCTTTCTCTCTCTCTGTCTTCCGCACATTCAAACACACAAAAACACATCGTCAACACACGCCTAAACGCGTTTCAATTCTCGCGCCCCGGTCATTCTCCACACGGCAGAGGCCATTGTAGCGAGCCCCGGGGAGAATGCCGAAGCCCATCGTATGATTAGTGAGTGTATGAAGATCGGTCAGCATGGGGAGACAATTATGGTCTCGGTGTGTACCGAGGAAAGCCACGCCGCCATTGTCACAGGTAATTTTGTGAGTGATTCGTTTGTTTCATGTTTTTTTGTTCTTAGAAAAGAACCTCTTTATCCTATGTTGGGATATTGATAGTAATATCCAAACATGAGTTTCTACAGTTAATCATACCCTTTTATGATTTAATTAAACAGTTTTAATAAGGTCGTAAAACTGGACAGTTGTTTTGTTATATTTATGTCATCTTTTCTCATAAGAATATAAAAATCAAATGTGAGCTATCATCCGGTTTTCATTGACTCTATAACTGATGTTTCGAAATTTGATAAAGAAACAAACTATTGCAAATTATTGAGTATGGAACTTAGTTACTTCTACTGTTGTAACGTTGTCAAACTATTTTATTAAAACTAAAATTAAATAATCTCCACATGATAAGGGTTTGAAACGCTGTAGAAACGGTACCTTTCCATTAGAAATGTTTTCCAAATGCAAATATTGAATCAGGTCGTTCATTTGCCACAAAACTTCCTCACGACGCACAAAGGCATGAACACCTAGATGTTGTGCACATCTGCACTTGATCCCTTCGCATCTAAGAAAAAACACTCTCACACTCACATACACATGCATCCATCAAATCTTGAACAAAACCAAGCACATTCCCATGTTTTCATGTCACATACCCTTTTATTCCTGTGAAACCGAACCGCACAACCCGCAAACAACCAAACCCAACCCAATCCTGCGATCTAGGACCCGAAGAATCTCACTCAATACATCAGATGCGTGCGACAACTGTAATCTTTGAGGAAGACAGTGGATCACCGATCGAAGTGATGCAACGAATCGTCTACCCTAACAAACCGCATGCCTCGGCACTACACGTCGAAGAGATCGATACGATCACCTTCACTTCTCCAGAGCAGAAGAGGCAGTACCAGTCGCAGCTGTCCACAGCGGATGCTAACACGGCTACTCGTACCGTAATCGAGGAGGTTGAATCAGACAGTGAGGCCACGGTCAAGGGTAAACTATCACGCGGCGTATCAATCACGTCCGCCTCCGAGGATGAACTGTTGCTGTCTCGGCAAAGCAGTCACGTTGAAAGCGATCATCCGAAACCAACAACCGCGGTGCTGGAAGAGAATGGATTGTTCGAGAAACAGAAAGTATCTGAAGAAGCGTTTGATTCGAACAAAACCAAACCGAACGTAGAAGACGTTCCTGACTCGCCACGAAAGGGTGTCTTACTCCAAACGGGAGATGCTGAAGAAAAAAGCTTGAAAAAATCGGTGGAGAAGAAGGTGTCGTTTGAGGATGAGCTACCGCAGCAGGGTAAAAAACTGGAAGAACAAGAACTCATCGAAAACGAATTGGACGAGCCCGAACCGGTTCGGGAAGAATGTGTGGAGAAACGATCAACTGCCCAGCAGGCACTGGTGAAGGAACCGATTGTGGACGGTACGGTTGATGAGAGCGCTCAAAAAGCAGTTGCGAAGGATCCGCAAGAAGCGGCACGACCAGAAGGTATACCTTATTACACAAAAAAACACAAAACACACACACACACACACACATACCTGACACTCAACAAGAATCTCAATTTTACTGCCAGCTCTTATCAGTCATCACTCTGCAAACTCCTTAAGAATGCATGGTTCCCACAAATAAGACTTCCTATTTCCTCGGTGAACTATTCTTCCTTCCTTTGAGCCGTTCTCTTGCATCTAACACTAGCGTTTACTTTAAATTGGAATTTGTTTGTTTCAATATTGCTTGATTAACAATGTCTACCTCACGTAAACAGCTTGCTTGGATTGGGTTCATCTTTGGCAGTAGCGCGATGGCAGGTATCGGTAAGTTATCGTAAGTAACCTAGGTAGAAAACGAATGTCTCATAAACAATGCATCACATATTCAAAAATACACAAGTATGGACCAAAAACCGTTGTAGATAGCTGTGTACATAGCGGCAACAATAGCCATTATACCTGTTCAATTTACAGCGTGTGGTGTGTGTATATGCAAGCCTGTCTACTCTTTCAATTTCGTTATTTTTTACGCAATTTGGGAATCTTGGGATATAAATGATGTACATGTACGAAACCACATTGTTGGGATGAGTTTTGATTCGTAACAGTTTGCTCTCCACGAGTGCGCACAAAATTTTCGTAGTATTCCCTGTCTTCTTGGCTAACTTTCATCAGTACAGTCTCTATATCTCATTAGCTGACTTTTTCCGCTCACCATCTCTGTCTGTCTTGTCTGTTACTATCTCTGTCACTATTGTAAATATACTTTATGTACATAGTATGATATCGGTTCTATAAGATAATATATTTTCCTATTCCACTCACAAGCAAGCAGTTAAAACTAACCTGCGTCAAACCTCTAGTGCGGTCTCTAGTTTGACCTGCTGTCGAAAATATTGCCATTGTCAATTATTTCTAATCGTGCTTATGCCGTTGTGTTCTATGCAGCATCGCCGGAGATTCTAAAGACGGATATTGCCGACGTGACGACGTTCGACTCGCTGCCACTGATCTGGACGGTGGAGGCCGATGGCATCCCACGACCAGAAGTTTCCTGGTACCACAACGACGAGCTGGTTAAGTCTAGCGATCGTATTCGCATCACTGACTCGGGTGTAAGTAATCCAAAGGCAGTAGAATGAAATACTAAAAGCGATCGCTTATGAGTTCCACTTCCCTTTACTGCAGACGACGTACAAGATCGAAAATCGTGACGTGAAGGAAGCGGACGCTGGAGAATGGAAGGCGGTGGTCAAGAACCGCATTGGCGAGAAGGCTCTACCAGCGAAGTTGACCGTTATTCGTAAGTAACAAAAGAGATCTTGCTTTCTCCATCCAACTAATTTTCACATTCTCCACGACACAGCTTGCATGGAATATCGTCGTCCGAAGTTCCTGAAGGGTCTTCAAAATATTTCCGTGCACAAGAACGAACCGGTGTCGCTCTCCGTCACCCTTACCTCCGATCCGGAGCCCGAGTTCGCTTGGCTGCAGAACGGTGTTGAGGTTAAGGCCGACGACTTTATCCAGATGAAGACCGAGATCAAGGAGCTGGAGTACAACCTGAAGGAGATCACGTACACGCTGCACATTGGTCAGGCCCGTCACTACGACACCGGTGACTATACCTTCCGCGCGAAGAACAAGTACGACACCAGCGAATCGAATGGCCGGCTGGACGTGCTGCTGAAGCCAGAGATTGAAAACTTCCACGATACGACGGTGCTTCCGTTCACTCAGGGAGTGTTCCAGGTACTGGTGAAGGCCAATCCAAAGCCGAAGGTCACTTGGACGAAGGATGGACTAAATCTGTGCAACAACGACAACTGCGATGTCATTGCCGACATCGAGAAGGAAGTTTACACGTAAGTATTACCGCTGAGGTTAAGTAGAATGCAATAAGTAGCTGGGGATTTCTTGATTTTCTAACAGGTTGGTAATTGAATCGTGCGCACTTGCTGAGCACGGTACCTACACGTTGACGGCTTCGAACGCCCAGGGGGAAACGGTTGCTACCGCTAAGCTAAACGTGCACAGTAAGTAGATCCCATTTACCTTCAACGTTTATCACAATGGTACAATAACAAATCGATCCGATTCCTATCCGCAGCCGAGAAACCCAAATTCACCAAGGAACCGGATAATCTCACCGTGCACGATTGGGCCGACGTGTACAACAAGGTGCTGGTGCAGGGTGTTCCGCGTCCGGCCATCCAGTGGCTGCACAACGGTACACCCCTGGATACGACGCAAATCGATGAGGAATCGCAGGAACCGAAGATTAAGATCGTCACTTCGGGCGATACGGAAGTGACGAGCGAACTGTTCATCACCCACTTCGGTCCGGAGCTGCAGGGCGAATACTCCTGTCTGGCGACCAGCATCGGTGGCGAAACCGAGGCCAAGTTCAGCATTCAGGTCAAGAACGAGCAGCCCGTGTTCGGAAAGGGACTGGAACGCTCGCTGGATCTCGAGGAGGACGATCGTTTGGAGCTGCGTTGTATCGTCGACGGTAGCCCGCTGCCGAAGATGACCTGGTTCAAGGATTCTAACGAAATCAAGGCCGATGATCAGTAAGTGTGATTGTGCGAGGTTATGAAAACTGGTGCGTGAGTTACAAAAACTATAACATCCTGTGCTTTCTTTTACAGCGTGAAGATCACTTATGGACATGATGGTATCTGCCGGTTGGTGATCGAAAACTGCCTTCCAGGGGACAGTGGTTGCTATAAGCTGGTGCTTTCGAACAAGAGCGGCGATGTGACCACGCAGTGTGGTGTCGCTGTTACTCGTGAGTACTTCCCAACTTCATCTACCCAAAAGGGCATTGATTAATGTTTATTTGCTTGGTTGCACCTTTAGCAAAGCAAAAGCCTCCGGTGTTTGTGCGTCTGCTTCAGGATCACAAGCTCACCGTGGGCGATACGCTGCACATGGAAGCGGAAATTGCTGGTTTCCCGATGCCGGAGGTGCGCTGGTTCAAGGATGGACTACCGCTCCGCCAGACGCGTGGCATCAACTTCATCAACCAGCCGGACGGTTTGATCGGATTCATTATCGATCGGGTCACGGCCGAGGATGGTGGCATCTATACGTGCGAGGTGAAGAACAAGAACGGTGAGGCCAAGTCTGCCTCGGTGACGGAGATCGTGCCGAAGGGCAAGAAGCCACAGTTCGTCAGTGAGCTGATGAACGTCAGCATCGTCGAAGGCTTCCCGGTGAAGTTGGGCGTGAAGGTGATCGGCTACCCGCAGCCGTCGATCAAGTGGACCCACAACGGTACGCTCGTGTCCGGCGATCGGTACAAGATAACCGAGGAGGCGGAAGGATACGTTACGCTCGCGCTGGATAAAACGACCGGTACGGACTGTGGCGAGTATCAGGCGGTGGCAACGAACGAGCACGGTGAAACGATCAGTGCCGCTACGGTAACCGTCCTGCCAACAACCGATCCGTCCCTGCCGGAGGAACCACCCAGCTTCCTCGGTGGTTTGCGTGATATCACCGCCGACGAGGGTAAGGAGCTTACGTTCTCGGCTCGCTTCGCCGGCAATCCAGCTCCGGAGGTCATCTGGACGAAGGATGGCGAGCCGCTGCAGCCGACCGGACGCGTGTCGGTAACGTGCGACGGCAAGAGCGTTGGGCTAACGATTTCCCCAGCCGAGATGTCGGATTCCGGCGAGTACGCCTGCCTGATGGCCAATCCACTCGGCGAAACGGAAACGCGTGCGTCCGCCATCGTTCGCAAGGTGTTCCAGAAGCCGAACTTTGTGTATCCATTCTCGGATCTGCAGCAGCTGCCAGGGCTGGAGGCTAAGTTCCCGGCCAAGCTGGTTGGTGTACCACGGCCAGAGGTGCAGTGGTACAAAAACGAGACGCCAATCTATCCGGGAGATCGGTACAAGATGAAGTACGAGGGTGATTGCTGCTGTCTGTACATCAAGGAGTGCGAACCGGAGGACACTGGGCTGTACTCGTGCACGGCGACGAACCGCGAAGGTAGCAGTACCATTGAGGCCAAGCTGGATGTTGTCACTAGAATGTAAGTAGTCCAATTGCTAACCAAGCAGGTTGGGTAGAAATTTTAACCTTCCATCTTTTGCTCGCAGTGAAAAGCGCGACGAGCCGACGCCACCATCCTTCATGAAGAAGATCACCGATCTGACGCTGCTGGATGGCATGAAGGCTAAGTTTACCGCATGCGTCGATGGATTGCCGATGCCAACGGTCGAATGGATCCGTGATGGTCGTCGTCTCGTGCCGAGCGAGAAGTACCGCATCGAGACCGAGAAGAACGGCCTTGCTCGGCTCATCGTGGACGACGTGCAGGAGGAAGACCTCGGTCGGTACAGCTGCAAGGCAATCAACAACCTTGGTGAAGCTATCTGCCACGCCAACCTCAAGTTCGAGCCGATGGACTTCCGTCCACGCCGTCGTTATGTGAAGGGCAAAGGAAAGGACCTGCTGCACACGCCACCGTATCCGCTGACGGAGAAACCGATCATCTCGAAGCTGTCCGATCGTCGTCTGACGCTCTCGTGGCGTCCATCGATGACGACTGTCCCACGCTATCCGGTCACCTATCAGCTCGAGATGATTGAGCTACCGGACGGTGAGTGGCACACGACCCGATCGGGTATTCGTGGCTGCTCGTGCGAGGTACGCAACCTCGAACCGTTCCGCGAGTACAAGTTCCGCATCCGCGTCGAGAACCTGTACGGTGTGAGCGACCCGAGCCCGTACGTGCAGACGCACCGCCAGAAGCTGGAACCAGAACCCCCGGTGTTCTACCCGTACCTGGGACCAGGTCGCGACTTCCGTCCGGACACGTCCTCGTTCTATCCGCGTGATTTCGACGTCGAGCGCCCGGGCCATCGTCATCAGGCACAGGCACCCGAGTTCCTGCGTCAGGAGCATCCCGTCCAGTACGGTACGAAGAACCACAACGTCAGCCTGTTCTGGTTCGTGTACGGCTACCCGAAGCCTACAATGACCTACTACTTCAATGATCAGATCATTGAGGCGGGCGGCCGTTATAGCTTCAGCTACACGCGCAACGGACAGGCTACGCTGTTCATCAACCGTATGACGGATCGGGATGTCGGTGTCTACGAGGCGGTGGCCACCAACGAGCATGGTACCGTGCGTCAGCGCGTGTGCCTCGAGCTCGGCGAGTATCCGCGGTTCCTGCAACGGCCGGAGGAAGTATTCATCATGGGTCGTCGTTCGGGTCGCGTGGAAGCGAAGATTACCGGCGTTCCGTTCCCGGACATCAAATGGTACAAGGACTGGCAACCGATTCACGAATCTTCTCGCATTAAGGTAGGCTTAGAAAAGTGATGGCGGTATTGTTGCATGACGAACTTGGCCCTTGTAAAGTGTCTTTTAATTTTGCTTGCGGTTTCATTGCTATAAGACACAAACTTGTAACACATTATCCTTCCCTTCCAGATGATCTTCTACGAGCCG
>JXXB01002061.1:0-10694 GCA_000956275.1 Anopheles koliensis
CAGGGATCGGATGAAAGGGAAAGCCATAGTATAAAACAGCGCCACGTTCAGCAAACGGTCAACCGGCGGCCGCAGATAAGATGGCCCCGACAGAGAGAAGCATGAAACGAAAAACGCCATGGAAGCGACAAGCAGAACAGAAAAGTCAATGAAGAAGATGCCTCCCTGTCCCCGGTCCCACATACACACACATACCGGTCGCAACGTAGAGGGTGTGAGACAGTTTGGAGACGATGGACACAAACACAGACGACTGAAGTACTAATTCGTTGCCAACAGCGACCGATTTGCGGTGGTTGTGCATTTTAGTATAATTTACTTCGTAACGAGCCGCCGAGTACGGGGATAAGGAGGCATCGCGCAGCAGCACCTGAGCAGCGGAGCCGGCAGCATCCGTATCAACCAGTTCTCTTCTTCCCTCCCGACCTTCTCTCGCTCGCCCGACCCCCGAAAACGCCCAAAGATGAAACCGTAGAACTGCCATTAATCTACCAACCAACCGGATACGCTGGGAGGATCGTGTATGCGGTGCAACTTATTTTATAAGCCCACATCATCGATAGGCCTAAGAGGGACGAACGGGAGGGCGGGTACGGTACAAGACAGCGAAGGGTATTTCTAGAAGGCCATCTACAAGGTAGCGAACACAAAACGAAACAACATTACCTACGCGGAATAGGGAGCCGTGCTGGAGACGCCCGGTTATCCACCGTTTTTAGAAAGACGAAGGTCCGCACAAAACTGCTGAAGCGCTTTCTGCGGGAGAGTAAGTACCCTGTTTTCTTTCCTTTCCGTTCCGTTACGCCCCGCACTTTATCTGAGCCCCGCAGTGCCGGCAAGGGCAGGGTTTATCTCCCTGGCGCCCCCGTTTTTAATTGTTCCCTCTAACCGAAAGCGATAGGTTTCCTCTATATTTGTTGTCCGCATCAGCGGCACGGTCGGACGGCACGAGTGCTAGCATGTTCAAGAATATAAGATAAGAGTAAAGGGAGAGCTAGGGCGAGCGAAGCGGAGACGACGGAAGCATACTTTAAAAAACCAAAGTTTAATTATAATCATTGTTGAGATTACAGTGTTAAGGATATTGGTACAGGTTGAACAGGTTCTTCGCACGATTTTCGGGGTGGGTCTTAGATGTGGTGAACTGGAAGGTGGTTTAATGTTTGCAATACCGCAAAACCGCGGACAAGACACTGAAAAGGAGGAGCATTATCGCATGTCTGAGCTATCAGAACCGCGCCCGACGGGAAACGACGGTTACGTCTGGTGCCTCTCTGCTTGTTTTAGGCATCTTTTACAGCAAAGTGACCAAATTTCTGCCCCCAAAAAAATGATCCGACGCCGTGAAGCACACGTCAAAACAATGCGCAATACGTACGGTACGACAGCCAATTTTATCGAAACGTTTTGTTTTTCACTTTTCTGAGGTGAATTTGCTTCACAAAAAAAGCATTCTTCGACGGTCAATCGCGCGGATAAAGCTTCTTTTTTTTTGAGTGAGCGATAGTAATAACAATACCTTACCGTCGTTCACCTTCTTCGCTTTTGAATTTCCTTCCACCCAAAATGGGGAAAGTGCTGGAGCGTGAAAAATTGAAATGATCACACTCGCTGGAGAAGCTGGGACAGGAACGGAGCAGCTTTGGGAGTCCGCGCTCGTTCCAGCATGGATATGGTTTTCGATTTTTCCTCTCATACCCGTACCCAGCGATGTGTGCGGACAAATTGCGGTCTCCCATATCACGGCGAAACAATCTTTCTCGGCAGCCCTGATGGGAAGAGGGCGCTCCCATTCACCCGGGCAGGGAAGTAAATGACTTTTTTCCTTGGCCTTTTCCAATCCCGCAACGCATATTCATAGCCATGCTCCGGGCTGAAATGACTATGATGACAGATTTGTGATAAATTGAAGAATTTTGGGTGGAAAAATACGCATTATTCTTTTCGCTTCACGGACCGGGCGCGTTCGAGATACAGATAATGTCATAACGAAAGCGGGCACGAACAAACCAGTGTGGTTCGGTTCGGCCTTCATTCGCCTTTGCGGATGAAAATGGTCAACTTTGTTTCGAAATAGAGCGCAAACGTTGTGCCGGTGGGTTGTTGCACACTTTTCTCAAAACAGATAATGTGAGAAGAGGTCGAAGTGAGCGGTTTCAGGTTCAGCATTGAGTAGAAATGGAGGAAACCTCATTTCCGTTGATTTTATGCTTCGGTTGGTTCGAGAGTGATCGAGTTTTGTTTCACAATTTGTTATTGTTTCACCTCTCCTTGAAGTTACAGAAGGTGTGACTGTTTCAGTTTGCTTCGCCATTTACATGTGCTCCTTGCCGCCGTGTAATGAACGATTTGTTTTCATAGTACGATTTTTTTACAACAAATATACACATTTTACAAAACAATTACAAACACACACACTATTACAGAAATGCAGAAGCTGCTCTAGGGAGCAGCTGCAGGCACGGGTCTCGTGTGAAACTAATAATTTATACTCGTGTACATAATACAGCAATAGGAAACAATATGAACAATTTTACAGACCTCCAAATACTCATACACTTTTACACAATAGAATACCAACAGCATACAAATAATTTTTAAATATCGTACCATTTTTTTTACTCAAAACTCTCACAACCAAACGCGAAACAAGGATTAGATAAAACACATCAGCAAGAACAAAAAAAACGAAACAAAATCCTGTGAAATACCGCAGAAACACGGCCACACGGCGGTGGTAAACAAGATTACATCGCACTAATTGCATTACGCTGGCTGTCAAAAGCAAACAAGTACCGGATGCTATGGATTTTTGATCGAAAACTCAATAAACGAAACCGCACACTAGAAACTTGACTGGCGGTGGTTTTCGCTCTTTCCGACGTCGTCGATGTTTTTGTTTGACTTTTTTGCCAAACAAACTTCCCCGTTGGGCCGTTGTCGTCGAAACTGTTGACACAAGCGTAGAGCATCCATTTTTGGGTCAAATTTTTCCGGAAAATTGACGAATGCGTCGAACGATTATTGTTCCACTCCGGCACCAACGTTTGTTCAAAATCATCCTGCGTGTGTGTGTGTGGAGAATGTTTACGAGGGCCTTGTCAGACAAGTGTTTGCGCTGCTTCCTCTGTCCGAGCGAACATTCGTCCGGGCATGCAGTTCATTCATCGCATCCGCTGCCGGCGAAGCCCTTTCCGCATCACTCTCGAACAGCTTCGGAGAGCAACTCCCTCAACCGAAAACAAAACCGACGGGGCATTTTGTAAAGTTTTATGTTGTGTACATTTTATACATTTTTTAACGTTTGTTCCTTGTTCTTTCTGCTGAATCTTTAGTGGTATTAATAGAGGGTAGCGGCAGCAGCAGCAGCAGTAGCATAAGCGATAACATTAGGATTAATACTCAAGTAGGAAGGAAAAGTTTTTTTGTCGGTTTTTGTTTGCTTTGTTTTGGTCGCTTGTCTGTTGTTTTCGTCTTCGTTGCTTTTTAACACACACACATTGATCAACAACGAACGGATAGCAAAGGAAGCTGCTGCGAGGCGTGAGTGAGTTATGATTGTTTTTATAAAACATTGATCCGAGCGCCGTTCGGGCTGAGGGTATTTTGTTTCAGTTGGCGCTCGTATGGCAGCTAAACTAAACTTTATGCTCAACACGTTGAGAGAAGCAACACATTCTCGTTGTATCACTACGGACGCTGTGTTAATTAGTGCTTGTCATGTGGGAATGGAAGAAAAGAATGAGATATTGTTTACCCCAAAACTTGGTTCGTGGTTGAAACAAAGCTCTCGCCTCTGTTCTCCCACTCGATGGTGTACTAGTGGCTGGATGGAGTGCAATTTGCGTGAATATGGAACGAGGTTTAAATTGGTAGCGGCAACAACATCTAACATACGACGATTTTTGCGGAAACTCTAAAATGCGAAGAATAAAAACTAGAGTAAGTAAATCAAATATACAACTACTACCGCGATATTAATGACACGAATGAAGCTGTAACATCAAAAACCACACATTCGCGTCTCGTTCGTCACATCAGCCACCCCATTCCGTAGAAGGATCGTGATCATCAAAAGGCGTTTGAAGAAGCATAAACGTAAACTTTTCTACCCGTCTGTGAGTAGAGCAGATGATACATTCTAGGTGAAAATCCGCAAAATACCCATTTATAAGTATTAAAACACAAAGAAAACTACACATCCCCTACATACATACATATTGGTTATCACAAGTTATCGCATATAACAATGGACACGAGAAGAGAAAAAATTACACACACCTTATGTCGTAAGCGTAACCATTTATTTAACGGATAAGATATTATTGTGTAGCACGGATGGAAACCGAAGACAGGAGGCGAAACGTGTGGGCAAAACGGAGCAAACACAAAACTGATATTACAACACGTATCCAAAGACTGTAACATATTTGTTTGTGGTAAGAACGATCGGGGATCGGGTGTTTTAAGTTTGGTTTCCCCGGCGTAAGTTAGACTTAATTTGAACAGGGGTTTTCCTTTGCTAAGTGAAATGAGAAATAAAGCATGTTAGTGTATCGGTGAGAGGAAACTGCGGTGGGGCGAATCGGTTTTTGTTTTTATTTTTTTTTTAACCAATGCCATAACAACACTGACTGTGACCGCGTGCTCGTAATGCTTTGAAAGGGAGGATATATTACAACAAAATGCTCCTTAGCGGTACCGGAAAGGCCAGGTTGACTAAAGCCGAGGAGAACGCGCGATATATATTGTATTAAAACCGCTGGCACGCGTGCCGAATCAGCAGTATCTATTGTAAAATGCGTGTGTGCGTGTGCATGTTTGTAAGCATACCGACTAGTTTACTCCCCAGAAAAAGAAGAAAACTTTTATTGAGTTTTTACGTCAGTATAATCTATCCCAAAACAAAAAAAAACTCTATCCGGAAGGCGAATATTGTGGTAGAAATAATTAGTGAAGAAGAAAATAAAAAAAAACTCGAACAAAACCGAGCGCGTGTCGTGTGGTGTGAAAGAAGCGCTCAAAAAAACGTATTGGATAGAAAGCTGTACTCTCCCATCTCGTACTGCGGGAGAGGATGGCATTTTTTAAACACTACTTCAAAAACCACTCACTAAACTCACTCATCCATTCATACTCACTCGCCTCCGGGGCGATACACCACTTAGTAGAAGGGAAGCGACCCCTCCACCTCCTCACGGACACGACGTAAACAAAAGACATAAGCATCCGGCACTTAGTGAAAAATCGGCATAATTAGCTAAATTAAAAGGCGAGCGAAGTTTTAGCGAAAATCGTAGTGAAAACACTTCACCTTCCGACTTCTCCCCATCGGTTCGCCCGGTGAAAAAGACTCACAACCGTGTGTTGGCGCGTGAGCGCGAAACATCGCACATAATCGCCCATTTTTTTTCGGTTTGACGTTTGTTCGTTCGTTTATTTTCGATAGCCGCCCGTGTGCTGTCGTGTGGCGCTTGGCGATCCTGGTGAAGAAACTTTTATGCACGTCATCATCATCCCTTCAAACGAGAAAACCAATGCTCAGTCATATTCGCTGGTAGTAACGTTCATACATTCATGTAAGTTTAAGTAACGACACATACTCTTGGAGACAGGCGTAAAAGCGCACACTCAACACACACTCACACACGGAAGGAAGAAAGCAACAAACAAAGCCGTTCTGTATCCTAAAACTGATAAACTAAAAATGTTAGACTATAGTACACAGATCGTTCGAAGGCGGAAGGCAGAATGGTGAGAGTGGGCAAAAAGGGGTCTGACGAGTATCGTAAGCTAATCACGAACACAAACAATAGCAAACCTATGGGAAATGAGCCAAACAAGCCGAATTCCAATCCAAAAAGAAATAAAAACTAAAACGATCCGAAAGGAAGCGTTGCACTAAACCCCCAACAAGCAAACTCCCAAACACCTCCCAAAACCCGACACATTTTTGCGAGATCGTTAGTTAATTGAGTAAAAACGGTATATATATACATAAAACAAATATATATAAAATAGTGACTTTTTAAAGAAACAAAACCCGCAAAACAGATAGACTAAAACAGAGTGTCTGCGAACGAAAAACGAACGAAGGGATAGAAACGAAAAGCCCAGTTGCACGACGATGCCAGGAGCGTTTATAGTAAATGATACAAAACAGGAGGTTTTGGGGTACGCTTGCTGCACTCACACATTTCCTATTTCAAAATGATATAAATCGTTCCCCGTTCGCCGAGCGATGCGTGCAAGCAAAGGCGCAGGCTGGACACCCTGTGCTAGATGAAGACCGGAAGATGCAATGGGGCGAGCGGCGAGGGCGAGATAAAACACTTGTTTATAGTTGTTTATCCTTTCCGGTGCGCTGCCTTTCCCGGTCAGTGACTGCCATTTGCAAAGAGAAGGAAGAGAGATGAAGAGCGAAAGAGAGTGAGAGAACGGAAGGAAAGGTGATCTGGCTCTAGGTTAACGATTCGAACGATTCACTCTATTCACTACGACCGCTACGGTGCGAGCGATTGATACTTTCAAAGGGGAGAAGATTAAAAAGCAAAGAACATTATCAACATTTAACAAGGAAAGATTAACACGAACACGCACGGGCGAAACGAGAACGGACGGCGGGTGGTTGATCCTGGAAAGGAACAACGGAGAGTGCAGTAAATATTATTAATAGCGATACCAAAATCCTAGTTGTAAATATAGTGAAATGATATTAAAGAAATGAAAAAAAACAACACGCTCACCCCCACACACACACACACGTAAAATATACATTCATACATATACAGATACAAGAACACACAAACGGGTGAAAATTGAGTGTGGTGAAGGCGAGTCCCATGTTTTTTCCCCCATTGTGCAAGTAATCTCATTTGAATCCCGCACCAACCAACACGACACGACACGAAACTCTCCGACTCCATGCATCATCAATATCCTCCCGTGTCTAGCAATTAATAACGTGGCATAAGAAGGTGACGACGAAGCTGGAACGAACAAGTTTCTACGAATCTGCCCTTCCGTGCTCAGCGAGAAGTGAAACAACACGAGAACACCGAAACCATCGTAAAATAGATAAGAGTATAAGAAACAACACATCTTAATGTTTAATAAAAAAAACACACAGAAACCATCATTCCCTGTAAGAAACAAAAAACCAACAAACGAAACGAAATGAACGAACGCAGCGGACTCGCACGATGCTCATGCTGGTAAAGAGTAAAGACTTTACAATGACAGAACAGAAAGAGAAGGAGGTGATGTATGGCAGCGGGAGTGGAGTAGCAAAACCAAACATGGGAACCTAATAATATTCAGACTAAGATCGCAAAAATTAACGATTGAAATGAGTCGTAAGAAAACACTTTCCACACACGCAGACACTCGTAAAAAAGTAAAATCGAAATCGTTCAATTATGGAAACTGAAAACATGAAGTAAGAACAGAAAACAGAAGGTGAAAAAAAAAACATTATACAAGAAACACAAAAGAGAAGACAACAATGTAAGCGTGCACGCGTGTGTGCGTGTGAACGGTGAAGAGCGTTAAGACGGAGAAAGTAAGTAAATAAGCAACAACAACAACAAAATTATAAAAGAAACCCCAAAAAAACTGAAATAAATTGCTACAATGGGAAGTAACTGTCATAAACTGGACGATTGGCGTTTTCTTACTTTGTTTTTTTAATCCGAAATTGGAGATGTGCGTAGTAATCCAGCACATGCTGTTGTGCTTTTTTGTTATTCCTTTGGTTATTGTTTGTTTTTTTTTTTATATTTTTAAACGTTTTTGATTTGTTTTATGTGTTTTTTATGCTCTACACTTGATTCAATAATTTTTGTACCATTAAATTTTACTTTCTATAAGAATACCTATCTAGTTTATTCTATTTTTTATTAATTAATAATTGGTTTTATTCATTGATATTAATAAAAAATCCAAGTACAGTTATAAAGGTCAAATAGACAACACAAAAAGTAAATATAATGAAGACCGGGCATTAGCCCTGAAAACATTGAATTCAATATTAAAAATTCGTAATTTACTTTAAAATAATTATTTATGCCATTAATTTTATTGATTTTCCAACCCAATTTGTTAGTTTCAACTGCGTACGTTCACATCAAACTCAAACTACATATTTTTTCATTATTTTTTCAGAAATGATCCAGCTATTTATGCATGCATTTAATGGGACCTCACAATTTTCTCTGTTACAAGCCTTCGGTAGTAAATGTTGCAAATTTTCACTATAAATAATACCACTTAAAAAGCTTTATTAATTTTCTTTCATCCCCATAATACAGTATAAGTCCCTTCTTTGTTATGCCGAAAGCTCTCCTCTTACTCGCACGTACCAGGAAGTGCTAGAATATACTCCCTGCGACGCAAACAAAATGAGTCCTCTTCCTCGGGATGTATTTACTCGTTCGTGCGCTCGCTGCTGCTCCGTGGGACGGACCGGTTTCCGCTGGTTCAGCATCGCAGCACAAGGGCGGCACGACGAACACACGATAGTGGCACTAAATGACAAAATTATTCACCGTAACCCAGGAGCCCGTGTCACCGGCTGCATCGACCACTACCACTGCGATTCGCCCGACGCACCGAAAACTTAAAGCTGCACTGTTGCCCCTAGCAACTGACGCCTCGCCGTGCAAAAGGACGAACCGGGCGAGTCAGGTTCGATACGGCCGTGGCACAAGTTTCAGGCTCTCTCACACACACAACAACACCCAAACGCCACCAACCCCACCAACCGCGGACGGAAAACGTGTGAGAAATACAAGTTTGTTTTTACGATTATCACTTGGCATCATTTGAGTTATGCTGGCCATTTATTTTCCAGCGCCGCCGTGCACGTTCTGAGAAACGCAGGCGAATGCAAGCAAGGAACTGGGACCTTTTCCGGTGCCGGATCCGGATCCCGCCATGCGGGTGCAAATGTGGGTGTCAGTAAATGCATGTGCCAAGTTCTCCTCTCCTCAATGTTTCCATCCAACGCCACAGGAAACATCGTTCGCCATTCGCACCCCAGTGACTTCTTGTCGAGTGTGAGGTGTAGATGAGGAAAAAAGCGAATTCTAAGGAGACGTGGAGCCACTCAAAGAAGAATATCGACTCTGAAGCCTGCTTTGATGTCACTCCACTGCATTGATGTGGAAATGTTTGTCATACTTCGTAAAAACTACCCTTCTTCCTGCCAGCTTTACACAGGGCGGGTGGAAAAAGAACTTATGGTACTATATTTTTCCTCTCTATCTATTCTACACGCCGCAATCCAATTTCCCAACCGTAGCCGTGAAATTCCGAGAGTAAAAATCTCCAACTTTATTGTATACTCAACTGCACACGAAAGCTTCGCAGGAACTCACTCAAACGAGCGCGCGTTCTCATGCAAGTAAAATACGATCAAATACCAGGCATTTCCGGGTAAATTATTAGCTCCTACCAGCTGTCTGCCTGCTACGTGATGAATCTTCGTTCGAACATTTATTGATTTGCATCGGCGTTCCGGGGAACGAAACGAAGTGATAGTGAAACGCCCGCATGACAGCTCTCATCACAATAAGTTTGAATTTTGTCAAGAAAATGCAATCCGTTCTTTTTAGTCTGCTGCTCACGGGGCGGAACAGGAGCTGGAACAACAAACAACGCCAGAACGTACCGTAATATGGGAAAACCGAATAGCACAATGCGACCGTACCTTCCGTGCTGTGGCTATTGTTTTTCCTCGTGCCCAGAACCGTACCGTTCTAGGTGCAGCTTCACCTCGCCCAGCTTTCATCCCTTTTTGCCGGGACAATAAATAATGCCCGGCTTCATAAACACTCTCGCTAACATTTGTACTGATTTCGGTGTTGCTGTGCAATGCCTCCACCCCTTCCAAGGCAGCCGGATTTTGTGATAGACGCTATCACACCGTGCCCTGGGATGTGTTCTTTCCAATGAAAAATCTCGCACACGACGGCGTGCATGCTTGCCGAGCGCAATGAGTCCTCTTCCCGGTGGGTTGGTTAGGATGCATCCCTCTGAGATATGTGAGATATATCTCCGTGTGTGTGTGTGTGCGTATGTGAGCGTATTGGTACGATAAAGTTCATTGTTTGCCGGGGCACCACTGATGGTTTGACGTGTGCAGACATTACGCTCGGAATATGTTGTGCGCCTTCCGGTGTGATTAGTGTCTCCCCCGAGAAAACGTCCTCGTGAATGAGAAAGCCATAGCCCTGATCCTGATGCACGATAGCATGCCGGGCTTTATTTTCGTGCAGTGCTGCGGGTGTGGAGGGCGTTGGGCAGTAAATATGGTAAAGGTGTGGTGTGATTTTGTTGGATTTTAAATACAAATGAACGATGAAAAAAGTTGCACGAATTGGACGGGGAATCAGTGATAAATTAATGATCTACTGGTACTATTTATTAATCATCCTTTTAATTAACTTGCATCTTTGTGTCCAAAAACTTACTGCATGTTTTACTTCAGTAAGTAGACGTGCATTTTCAAGAGCTAGCAATCAACACATAAAAAATATATGTATTAAATGTTACTGATGTTTTATTACATATTGTACATCATATAATATTTTACTAATTCATCTAGAAAAGATTCAGTTAATACTCATAATTCTCTTAAAGTAAGTTTTAAACTGTGTTACAAATTATTCCCTGGTGTTTAAAAGTAATACACC
>JXXB01002132.1:0-14930 GCA_000956275.1 Anopheles koliensis
TATAATTTGTATTTTGCATGATGAATCAACAATCCTACGTTGACATAACAATATGCAAGACCTTCAGTGTATAAGACCTGAATTATTACAGTATAGTTTTAAAGTATAGTTTTAGGTTCTCATAGCGTTCAATATGCATAAAATCTTTAAGCAACTTTCATATTAAAGATAAAACATTATGATATCTCTTTTAATCATATTTATAACTGAGTCAATCATACGCGATGTTCATTGATTATCACTAAATATATTTATTTTAATTTTATAGACTGCAATAGAGTGAATAGTTCTGCTCTAAATTTCTACTTAAAGTGAAATAGTTTTAAACTGATTTAAAGATTTCAGCGATAGAATTCTTATAAAGTCTAAATCGATCTCATTTTTCTGCTTTAGGCGATCCGTTTTAGTAGATTTAACTTTAAACCACACAAAACCATCAAAGCAAAACTTTTTCTTATAAACCTGACCCCATAATCTCATCGAAACATGATCTATCAATTTACGACCAGTTGCTGCGTGCACACTCACCTCCCCACTGGTCGGAAGATAATGACGGTGAAGTGCGTAGGACGAATCAAGTGAGAAAAAAGAACCAAATTTTTCAACCGCAAGTACCACAATTTAGTACTCCATTAAAATGATCACGGTCCAGCCAAATCGTCCGTGACGATGGCCTAGGCAGACGTAACAGCATTAAAAGCGAGATAAAAAAACAACCTGATAGGAAAAATGGTCGTAAAAAGATAATGAAAATCGATTCCACTTTTATCTTTGGTGCTACTTAGATGCTGTTTGCACGCAAAATCGAGGTTTCCGAGGTCGAACCGTCAAACTCGATTAGGATTTTTGTATGTGCTGTGCATGACTAGCAGTCCTCCAGCTGCTTTACGACGGAAAATAAATTACGTTCGAAGCACGTTGGTTTTTTGGTGGAATATTAATTAAAGTTTCCAGCATTCCATGGAACAAAAGCTTTTCATGCAGTAAAATCAAACTAATTCGATGAAATATTCTAATTTTACTGGAAAAAGTGCAGCAAATTCCAGAGCCAAACTGTTTCGATCGCCTATTGAACAATGTTTTAATTTTTAATTCATTATATTTTTTTACACTATTTTCATAGTTTGTTTCATTGTTTTTCTGTGGCTGTTATTTTTTAATTAGTAAAAATTTTAATTTTATTTGTTTTCATTTGCAAATTAATTTTCGTGTTTTATTTGTATGCAACTGTATTTATACATTTGTATGCATGTATGCATTTTTAGTATCAAAGAAACAAGTAAAAAACCTAATTAGATTTTTCCATTCAAAAACTGGAGAATATGTACTGATATCTTTTAAGTTTTCGCGCAAAAACAAATTGTTATTATTTTCGATTAGAAACTTACTGTTGATAATTTGATCAAAACATCAAACCATTCTGTAAAATTTATTATTGAAAAATTGCTTCCCTCTAACCAATTGCCTTTTATAAAGTTCCTTTTATTAAAATAAATACCTTTGATTGAAGCAATGATCCCAGTCAAAGTTTTCTAATTTGAGATCTGAAATCTAAGGAGGCAAACAATTTAAATAGTATTTCAAAATAATAATGATACGACTCCAAGCAAATCACAACTGTATGAATTCAAATAAACGATTATGCAAAAATATAATCAACCGAATGCAAACAAAGTTATCAAATATTGTATAAAGAGTCCAACATAGCAACAACTGAATACCATCTCAGTATTCTCAGTTAAATAAAAAAAACTATCCCTGTGTTCTTAAAGCCACTTCTTCACACTTTATTCCAAAAACAGCCATTTTATCCAACCACCTCAGCAGCTAAAACAATTCAACGATAAAGTTCTTTAGCGACACACAAAGCACTAGCAACATGGTATAGACGACGCTTAGCTTGAAGAAGGGTTTATCTAAATAAATTCAACAAAAGGTGAATTCTATTATAGCTCAGGTGTTCCACGTTTGACCGGCTGCGCTCTGTACCTTTGTGTTTCGGTCTTCGCGATTTCACTCTGCTCTAATACGAATTTCATTTCTACTTTGCCTCATTCAACCCGTTTCCGGCGTTACATTTACAGTCTGTTTGCCAGGCGTTTTTATTGTTTTGTCATGGTTTTAAAATTCAAAAGTTTATAGCTTCCGAACTCCGTTCCCTGGATTTTCATTGGCGCAAGATGCAACGTCGGGTGAGTCCCGGTTCGAAGTAAATCCTTGGGCAGTATCGAAATCTTAACAATGGCGTAGGAAAAACCATCGTCATCGTAATCGTTGCCAAAACTGGCATTGGTGTCCTGCCCAAAAGTAAACACCCCGAGCAACCGAGCCAAGGATGCGAAGGAAAAGATGCGCATACATTTCCCTCACCTTGATGCTCCAGCTTCATTGGTGCATTCATTAACATACCTTTACCGTTTACTGTGACCTGTGACTAGCGTAAAATTCGTAACGCCTTTTTACGACCACCCAAATACCAAGCAACTCCGGTATTCGAATTTGTTGTCGCTTGGGTCACACGCACTCAAAATTCATTGCACAAAAACCCCAGCTTGGAGCGCAATGCGGTTGTCAAACAATTTCCATCGAGACGAGGCGGTCGAAAATGGTCACGCAATGTCCGCACTTGTGTCTGATTGTTTTTCTTCTTTAAGCCCTGGAAACATAAAATAACCCCTCTTTTATTGCATTGATCATTGACCTGTTAAAGAAATGCGTCTTTTTAATTAAGGCGAAATTTATATTAACAACAATAATTTGGCCATTATTGGTGCAGTTTTGGGTTGTATCTGTGTTGATGCTGTTTTTAAAGTTAAATTTGTTTTCGAATTTAGTTTTATCATTTGGCATATATTGTTATTGGGATCTCACCAATAAATGTGGCCCATTAGAAGATAGTAACTAAATGTATAAGATATTACTTGACTAATAATGTCACTCATCGTAGCATTTGTTCTTTTTACCGTTTATCAACAACATTTTCTGTTTGATTGTCATTGATACACATGGTTCTGTAAATCGATCGGATTATGATTACTTTATTACAATATTTTTTACGAATAAGTTGTTTGTATTTTATAATCAAGAAACTAGTTTTCACAAAATGATTATAAAATACGCTCAACGCGTATATATGTAAGAGTAGTCATAAAAAATTATGAAAAGGACGAATTTTATAAAAATTATGCAAAAATAACATTAGGCAAGTAGCAATAATAAATTGAAATGAATACAAAAAATCGTTAGAAAGTTTTTTTTTCATTGTTTGACGGCAACGCACTTCACATAAAAATGCCCAAAACTATACTACCAAAAAAAGGATTCGGCATCAACTTAAACGAAATGATTAACTGGCTACAAAACTTCATGCCATGTTTTCAACGCTATTCGTTTTAATTGTTTTAAGTCATCGATAACATAAATTTTGCGCATCCCCGTTCCGTTAAGCTTCGTATTGCATAAAGAAATTGTTTTTCTTGCATCGACTGCACTTTGTAACTAACAGTCAACAAACAACACCTTCACCGTGCTGACGGCCATTGTGCAAAACTCGATAATTTGCCACTGCCCAGCTCTAAATAACACCAAGCAGGAGAGATTCTATTTCCTTCCTTTATTTATGGCGTCTGTTTTCTCATTCCCGTTGAACCATATTGGTCGTACCATCAGTTGGAAGGAGTATACGGAAATGCTGTTTCGAACAGTTTTTGTTCGGGAGCTAGAGTGGAAGGTAAAAGTTACCCGCACCATCTTTAGTCCATTTGTCTCAAGACGCGGTGCCATGAATGTATGTAAAAAATCAAAAAGTCTAAGAATAACACTCTTATTTATGTTAGAGTTTTATAGATTTCAGAATTTATACGGAATATTTGAAAATGATAATTTGTTGGATATATTTGCACTAAACTGGAAAATAGTATGTGAAATCTGTGAAACAAGATGTAGGAAACAATATTTTTACGCATTTTTGCGTGAAAATTCTTAACACGGAGTAGTTCCTGAGGCGTCGATGTGATGTTGTGATCTTTTAAATTCTACTCAGACTAAGCCAGACAACCTTTTCGAAGGTCCATCTAACAACATTTGTCACGAGCGCAACGATGATAGATGGAACTTCAATGGATTGATTTATCTTTATCACGCCTTACGCTATGTTGCAAAATTTTTGTACCCATGAGGCGATGGTAAGAAAGATAGCTTTTCACCCAAGGTTCTGAAATGAAATGATTTATAAATGATTTCATTTGGTTTATAGTTGTGATGAAAATATTGCTTCTTCATAAAACCAATCAATAAGTATTGTCTCAAAATGCGATATGCATATTGTCTTCTAAACTAGTGCGATCTTTTGTGGACATATTCATACTCACGCCAATAAACCATTATTTTCATTAATATTCTTGTCATAACATATCTCTTACCATGCTTTAACGCGCCAGAAAGGGGTTAACAACACATCGACATTATCGTCCCACTGACTTCGATAATATATGGCACAATTATCAATAATATTATTGTACCATTTCTACCTCACCAGCACGATAACAGATAAATTTATGATATGCGCACCGTGTACGTATGAGCAATGCCATACAGCCACGCTGCAGATGCACCTCGAATCCTCCAAGACTGCTGCAAGCGTCAAATGAAACGTTCGTCGGAAACCAGCGTATCCGGGAATTGGTTTTATCAGGGCAATTACATTCACCACATAGCCGCTGCTGCAATCTACCGCTGCATACCGTCCATTAATCCACTCGCACATTAGCATGTAGCCGCTCTCGGTTTCGGGAAATACCGTTGTGACAACTGACCTGGCTACTCGAACGGATAGAATCGATGCTGGTGACACCGAAACAAACCGGCAGCCATTAATTGATGGCTGCACGGGAAAGGTCGTGGGTCTCGTTCGTGTGTTTAGCCGGGTGTACCGAAAGTCGCATTAAGGATTCATTGTCAGTAGACTGCCGTGCGAATGATGATGCCTCCCCTAAACGAGCTGGTAAGGCTGATTGCGTTTAAAGGTAATTAATTACGGGTTGCATCGGTTCAGTGTGTTCCTACGCGTCGATTTTCTAGTGTCAATTTAATATAAGATAGCAGATTGCTTCTTAAACGTTTGCATCAGTTTACCGTGTACTATGATGTTATTAAACCACTTTTACACGAATATTTAAATTGTTTTTTTTTTCAATCACGTATATCACTCATATAGCATTTTTTATGCCACTTTTATTATGAAGAGATTCTGTGATTCTGTGAATGCGATGTTGCATTATTTTACAATATTGCAAAATATAAAATGCAATATTTTTTTCTACTTATGTGAAGTAATCAAGGCGTTTTAACTTTCATTTAAATCATCGGACAAACAAAAAACTAATATACCAACGCAACAAACTAACCAACTCTTTGAAAACTAAATTAAAAATTTTATAGACAACAAACAGATGATGATAATAAATCTACACATTTTCTTCGAAATACATTATAATATTTATCTTCCCTATTAAAAAAAACTAAACGAGATATTATGACACTGTTGCCAAAATAATAAATGAAATCAACAGAATCAATACTGGACCTATGAAACCATTGTACCATAGAACATATTTTTTAGTTGAAATTTGCTGACACACCATAGTAATAACTATATTCATTATGGAAGGTATGTATACCTACTAAGGAATGTATGTAACACAATCTGTCTAGATTTAACGCTTATCACAGTCGACTGCTGTGATAGCATAATTCAATAATTGACGTCCCTTGAACCTATGTTAGGAATTGCGCTAGGAGATGCTAGGAGATCATTAAAACTTTCTACTGGCTTAGCGGACTTTTGCTGGCGCATCGCTTTTTCACATATTGGTTCACCGTTTCACACGAACGCTAAACCTGAGTAAGCACAATGTTGGCTGTCTGTTGTCGGTTTGACAGTTCGACTCGCAGTTAGCTTTATTAAAGAATTATTTACATTGTAGTCAATAGTTATTATTTTGCTATGCTCGTATTGCGAAAGGATCTACTGAAATATCTGGCGTATTTGTAATTGTATTTAGAAAATATTTAAGTAAAAATGAATTAACAAATAGTAAGAGGAGTACATATACGTTAAAAATGTTTTATTAATGAGATGAAATATACAGTTTATATTTTCATCATTCACAAAAAAGTACTTCAACATACCGGTAATATGCAATAGTTAGCCAAAACTAATTGTTCATCCTATACGTCAAGTAGACCGACGAAAAGAGATACCAAACATGGTCAAATAATAAATAAATCATGAATCGAAAAAAAACTTAACAAAAAACTCCGAATATTTTCTCTGTAGGAAGATTAATCTCATTTTAACAAGTATAATCGATAGTGAATACATGAATAATACTAAAATGTTCAAAACTCTGCCGGGATCAGACTTTTGTAGCAAAATGGAAATAGTCAAATAGTTACAGTTGAAAACCCATATCTGCGTGTCAGTTGATGGAAAAAGTTTATCACCCTTTAATTTCGTCGAACATGCAGAAACCCGAAATACTCATGAGAAGCATGTTTCTCGTCCCTGAACAGAACAGAGACAACCGTATGTATGTGTCTGTATGTGATCATTAGTTCATTGCCCATTGGAGCAAGTAGCAACGCCTGCTAAAAGGAGAGAAATTGTAAAAACATACAATCTCTCCCGTTTCAATGGGTTGTTTCATCGAAACATCCCGGAGAGGCTAAGTATTTCGGGGTATGTAAAAACATATGTCGCTTTTACGGCACGATCCGTTCAGCAAAGGGTTGTGCGACGATGTGCACACGTTGTTTTCGTCATGTCCCAGACCCGAGAAAACTCTGCATAAATTACACAAAAGAGATACCAAACATGCCGTTACCTACACTTACTCGTTGCCCCCGTTCATGCCACTTCAGCTTCCACAGGTGATGATAATGAACTATGTTGCCAGTTGTTGCAACATGCGATTCGGAATGGAATGAGCCGTAGAGGATACGCTCCATCCACCTGCTCATCCGGAGTACGTTGATCCAAACCAAACTATCGCCTGATATGATCCGGCTGGGAATTTAAACTCGCTCTTTTGTATCTGAACGCTTTAATAGCTTACCGTCCCCGCTCAACGACACTTCTGCGTCAATCGGTTGTTCCTGTAATCGGAGGTACAGAAAGCACGGCTAGATATCCCGGACAGATCAGACATTCACTGCAATTAAAAATGCAAAAACCCATTATGTTTTTCTTGTGAGACTTATATTCCATCGGGATGACAATATATTCCGAATGCGTGTCTTATTTGCTCTCTACATTTTCTAACTATCATCAAAAAGGGACAACATTCACCACGAAATCAAATCACGTGTGAAAACAACTGTCATTGTAAATTTCTATTGATTGAAGTAACATTTTGATTGGTTACACGCACTCTTACGGGGTTTCAATTGATTAAAATATAAAGGAGTAAGTAAAAGCATTGCTATATAAGGCAATTGCCATTTATAACCCCTGTTTTAAGACGAATTTTCATTCAAACCCATTTGTGTTTACATGAAGCGTCACACGATTTCGACAAGAATCGCTAAAAGCTCCATGGGAATCAGCACAATCTTACTCTATTACACTGCATCACATATAAGCTCAGCCATCTCGTTGCTCGTCATCTCAGCAATCATGCTGTGTCCTAACTTCTTCCAATTATCGCATCATTTGCGTCTCGCAGCAGTGATCCAAGGGATGCAATTTAATATGAATGACACATGGTTTTGGTTTTAGGAACCATCCGTATTGGGATAGAGTCATTTGCGTTGAATGATGCTATCGAGAGTCTGCGTTAATCAAATCTATGGACAAGGGAGTTTAATCAAGTTTAGGAACAAACTTTTTTAAAATAATTTTACAACGGAACGAATATTAAACATCTTCCTTCACAATTTAGAAATATTCAAGCTGAAATGTGCTTTAAATAATCTATTAAAAAGAACAAGTTTTATCTGTACAACTTTACCAACAGTAATCATCATTTTCACAGAACAATTATGAACTAGAGCATAAACAAGAATTTCATAATGCTTTTATACTTAAAAATCATAACAAACCAACTTTTAAACCATTTAAAATGGTGAATATACGCAACAATGTTGTACCATGTAAATCAATTCACCATAGCTCGTATTGCATGCAGATTTCTAATTTAACCTCTAATATCCTAACTGCTAGAATACCTAATCAAGTGACTCCACAGTTTTTTCACACCCCAAGACTGCTGATCTCACATCCGGTCAAGCAAAATGAATGCAAAATACATGCATTTCCTCCTATCGATAGAAAGGATTAGAAAAAATGTATACGCACAACCTCATTCAACCACTTGGCCAATGTATACGCATGGAAAACCAATGCATCGCGAAATGGACCGTCAATTTGCGATGGCTAGAGGCCGTTCCCTTCGGAGAATAGAGTTAATTTTTTTACTCTTGCCCTTCACACGTTCACTCGGACTCATCGTTGTCTATTCACTATTGAACCTGACCAGCGGCTACTTTCTGTACAGTCTATTGATGATGAAAGCGCTACTTTACTGCTTGCATTCACGGTTGCAACGCTTGCATATCGTCAATATTGTTGGGATAACCGCCATCGGGATAACTGCACATACCAGCCTTCAGTTAATGTATTGATTTATATTTTTTTGCTCACCCTCGCACGTGAAGGCAATAATCTTTGTGCAGTATAGAAGAAGTTAACCAACAACTTTATTCATTATTAAACATATTAAATGAAACAATTAAATGAAATTTAGCATGCATTGCAGCATAAAATTAATTATGAGACTCGAAAATTTATGATAAATCAATACTTTTACGAATTTAAACACTGGAGACAGTTTGTATTAAAATTTAACATAAGATTACAAATCTCTCTCAAACTGTACGTAATATATTTTATGAACTTTTCTATCATTTTCTATCCCATCAAATGATAAGCAATATAGCGTATGTAAAGGCCTTCTTTTAAAACTTATACCACAAAAGCAGAGAAGTCACTCATTGCCAGTAAAGGTTGGGGCAGTCTGCATATTAGTTCAAGGTCTAAGAAGAGTCAAAAGTCTAAAACTAGGTTTCATCTAAGATCCCAAAATAATCAAAACACATAATTTGGTATTGATTAACTTTGCGATACTTAAATACATATTTTATCGTATCGTATTCGTTAACATTCTTCATATCTTCGTCAAAGAAGAAGTTCAATATAATTCTGCCAATTTCCCGTACTCTCACATCACATCCAACCGTAAAATACATATTAAGTTCTGAATCAGCTTGTATTGCCGCTGCTGGGCGAATGTTTCTGAAAGCGTAATCAAAATAATTTTCCATCCCGATAAGCATCCTTGACAAAACGGTTGACAGTATTCTATGGCCCGGAAGGCTTTAAACTCATGCCTGTATCTGTCGGTCGGC
Source organism: Anopheles koliensis (assembly GCA_000956275.1). Lineage (NCBI taxonomy): Eukaryota > Metazoa > Arthropoda > Insecta > Diptera > Culicidae > Anopheles > Anopheles koliensis. The sequence continues at coordinate 9,466 of JXXB01002132.1, forward strand.
CTTATGTCGGTACATAACATTCATAAAAAAAAAACAAACAAAAACAAGATGCTTCAAAGATGCGCACCGCAACAACGACGTTGTTGATCCATTATCTCTCCTAGAGGCGAGCAACAAAAACGAGCACAACTAAAAACCAGCAAAACAATGTCGCGCTGCCTTGGGTCCAATGGTCCAGCAACTCCGAATAGACGATGTGATTGTGTTTTGGAATTCAATAACATCTGAAAAACATATTACTCCTCCACTCCGACCCCATGCTTTGGAACGTATGGCGTGATGAATAGCTATGGCTTGGACATGCCATAGTCTAAGAGATCAGCACATTAAATGAGAAAAAAACAACAATATCTCATCCTGCAGTAGAATGTGTTCTGGAGGGAAACGAATAGGAAGCACACCAAGGAGAGTAGCCTAACATGCTTCGATGAGAGGACGAAGCCCATACAATGGACACATCTTGTCCGGTACATCTCACGTGACCGCAACCATTCTATTGCGTCTTCGGCTCATCGAGTGTGCTTCGATAAGATAACTTCCATGATGGGCTTGAAAATAAATTTAGTTGCAACAGTGCAACCGTTTGATGCGACGTTTGAAGCAACGCTTAGTCCAATGTGCAATCGAAAGCAAAACCGAACGCTTAACCTCAGTGAAGAGCAATATACCAACTAGATGAAGACAGCAAGGAGAAAATTCCAAACCCCACACCAGCGTACTTGCTTTATTTCCACGTCCTTCTAACATCTCAAGAAGAAAGCATTTGGTACTACAAATAATGAACTTTTCTTCCTTCTTCGGTTGGTTTATCTACGTTTTCCCGTTTCCTATGAATTATTCTGTGTAGACCGACGTATGGATGACTTCATTCCTTTGAACAAAGGCAAACGGCCTGATACCGGTAAGTTGGAAGGAGCGCTAAGTTTTGTGGAGCGCATAATTTTTCATCGGTTTCAAAAATCAATTTATTGATGCAGCCGGATTTTTCTGCGGGACGAACTGGTAGGTTGTTTTTGTTCTCTACGGGAAAAGTAATTTATGTTACTTGACAAATTACCCCTGGGCTGTTGCAGTAGGTCAAACATTCCTTGCAAGGGGGCATATCGTGAGATTAGTTTAAGCTCGTTTACGCTCTGCTAGCTTATTCTTCTATCTCCATAGGAATAGTGAGATAGAATAATATCTAGCAATTGATCCAAAAAATATTTTGACTGGTTCAAAGTGATCGGTTTGAGAGAATTGATTCATCAAATTTTTCATTAAAAATGTCTGATTGTGAAATTTAAAAGATCTAATTCATTTCAAGCTCGATCAATATTCGTACCAATTGAAACTATCTACTGAATATATATTATGCATCTTTGGTAGTATATTGTACAATTTTGATGAGATTTCATTAAGATATTAAACAAATGCATAGAATAATAATAAAAGGTATTCTTAAGGATTAATTATGAAGTAGCAAACAATTATCAAACACATATTTAGCTTTCCACGGACTCTGTGTTTTTTTGGTAATTTCTAACATAGTTTAACCTCATTTTTTCAGCAATCTTTGTTTGTTCTTCGTTTGTGTTTATGCTATAGATGTAATTATAAACTATTAAATACGATACAATTACAAAAGCACAACCATGCCAGCTGTCTAAATGTACTGTGCAAAAATGGTTATTGATTCGAAATTAAGCTAACTTTATTTCTCTACACACTATTTAAGTCTGTGAGGAAGATTTTTCCAGTTCGATCTAGCTTTTAAACGAAATTGCTCTACTTCTTCAAATGTACCCCTCACGCACCAGCACTATGTAATTTTATGTGATTTTCTAAATCAGATCAAAAACACTATCAGTCTATCTTTTCGCATTTCTAAGACATTTTCATAACGCGTCGACTCTGCTCCCTCTCATCCACACGAAACGAAGCACCATACAATGTCTGCCTAATGAGCGATTAATCACAATCTTACCACACGTCCGCTACAGAAGCGCCGTGCATGGGCCGGAAGTCATGTGTGAGAGGCGTGAAAGCTTCCTCAGGCAGCAGCAGCAACGCTTCCGGATCGGAACAATGGCAAACTGCTGTCAACCGCAGAACAAGGTACACCCGAAAGGAAGCGCTTGGTGTCCGGAAGAGGACAAACCTCTGTCTTCTCGGTTCCCGGCGATAGAAAGATGAAATATTCCTTTCTGGAACGCACTAGGAAAAAAACACGCACACAGTCCTGCACCATAAATGAGCGAGTACGAGCGAGTGCGTCGGAGTGAAACGGATTATTGGTGAACGTGAACCATTTTTACTTGACATGAAACGGGGTAAGATGGGCACTTCCGTCTCGGGATGACATAATGTTTGTAATAAACTGTAATATGAATGAATGTGGTCTACTCCATCATGTGCACCATGTGAGACGCAGGGACGTGGAAATTCGATGTCACTACGTGCGTCTCTGGTGCAGTGTTTTCAGAGAAAGCGGGAAATTCCCGTTTGCCGTAGGTAGTAGCGCTCCTGGTCCGCTGGCTCCGTTGGCCGGGAAACAGACAGACGTCACGCATTTGTCGCTGTCAGAGTGCATCCGAGCGCGTAAAGTCGCATTTTCCCGGGTGCCCATTTAGTGTGCAAAAACGAACCGTTGTGTGCGGACATGATGTTTCGTCGTGCTGTTGTGGTGGTGAAAACAAAAATAACATTAGAAATAGAAACAAACCAAACATAAAACGCATCATCTAAAGGCAGTTGCAAGCGTATCATTAGTGTTATTCGTTTTACGTGAGATGCTTTCATCGCTGTTGCGTTTTATAATTATATTACCTAGTTATTCAATTGCGTTTCCAGTCTACGGAATAAAGAATGAGCAAAATATAAATTTACTGTACGTAAAAATAATTACAAAATGAGACCATTAATAGACAACTATAAAACTATTTCTCAAAACAGTTTGCTTAATTTCAACTGTGATAGTTATATAAAACCTGTGAAGAAAATGTACGAATTAAATTTGCAGTGCCTATAGCAGTTCCCAGATAGTAATTTTGCTTACGCCACTATCCATCGCATATTTTATAACGTATGGCATCGATGGAGACTATTACAAAACTTAAAAAAAAACTTAAGTGTTGTCTGTGAAATTTTATGTTGGGTTAAGTTAAGGTTAAGTGAATTTTTATGTTGGGATTTTACCACATTGTAAAATGTTGTCCTTAATGAGTCTCTTTTTTATACAATAAATTTGTTTTATTAAAAAAAAATTGCTGGTTTGATATAACGTACGATTAAATTGACTACAGTCAATTCTTTCTTCAGGTCTATTGATGTGAAAATTGTCTTGTTTGTCGTCGTCGTTGGCAAGGGCATTTTTTCTGGTTTACTAGACTAATTTTTGCAGCCAATACTGATAGTCACGATGAGATTGTGAAACCGGTCCTGTCTTGTGAAAAATCTTGACCGCTACCTCTACAGTTGAAACAAATCATTCAGAATATAATTAAGGAACCGTTTAGTATAATTAAAGAAGAAAAACATCCTCTTACTGTAACGGTTAATATATTAACTTTACAACCCTAAAAACGAACGTAGTAATCTAGCTAACGGAGCTATCCATAGCATCTACGCATTACAATCTCTGGGAAGGAAATTGGCCATCAACCCAAACGGCGCAAAAAATAAACGATCATTATCAAATTTACATAAACTATACACACCATCCTGTGCCCTCTTCCGGTCACACACGCGATCACGTACGGAGCAAACGCGTACCGGCACGTCACAAAAAATCGAATCAAATAACACTTTTGCCTGTCAACGTTTAAATCGTAATGAAATTGTATGACCTCCCCACCGTCGACTGCAAAGTGCTCAGCTGCTGACCGGCCAGCCCTTTGAGAACATGTGACAATGATGTGAGCAGCTCCACGCCGCTCTCAAGCTATTTTCCGAAAAGGTTGCATGTACGCGCCAGAAGGAACATTTTACGATGGAAATAAAGCAAATAAAATCTTAAACGATCCACAGATACGACACGAATGTCACTGGAAACCGGAAAAGACACAAAGGCAACAAAAATCTCCAACACGCTAACCCATATACTTCCACTTCGAGAAAAATGGCCAGGATCAGCCAGCTAAGGATAGCCTATGAAGTTGGCAGTGAATTTTTCAATATGCCTCCCTAGTTCTCACTCGCCCGGTTTCTCCAGACGCAATAAGGACCCAGGGACGATAATTGTAAAATTCGTGCTCATAAAAAATACCATCACACGATATTATGCTGTGAATCACCCAACGCACCGTCTGGAATGATGTCATTTGATTCAGCACAATTTTGAGACCCGCTACCGACACGAGGGGGAGAGCAAGAGACAAGAGCAAACATATAAACGGCTCCTTGGCCGTGGCGAGACGTTTAGCCTTAAGCCAACATCAAATCACGAACAGTGTCCAGGCACCCTACGCTAACCTGCAACTAGGGCGCGGCCCTGTACGGGAAATCGAGCGGAACGGAACGTAAACATCTTTAACTCTTTTGTACCGTTTTTATTTACATTTTTTGCTCCTTTTTTCTAGATCGACTATGCTCCACCTCGAGTTGTTTTTATGCCGCTCGTGCATGTTGGAGCATGAAAGTGCCTCAAATTTTATGATTATGAGGCAAAATCGAAGAGACGAAAAATCCGGATGAGGTCATAAATACCAGTCCGAGTGTGGGATTTTGGGTGGGTTTCGGTAAACGGTGAAATATGTGGAAGTTTCGTTTTATGATGCATGAAGAAAACAAACCAGTTGGTTTGTCGAGTAAAAATACACCCAGCTCGTAGCTAGCGAGCCTTTTTTTTATTGGAAGAAGTTAACAAGCAGCCTTTATCCCTGCTTTTAAAGCGCTTATGGCAAAATTCGGAGGCATATAAGTGAAATAAAAAGGTAGCGAAATTGGAATGCGAATGATTTATTTTAATGTTTTATATTGCGAATCGTACTGTGCTAATTTTTGAAACGAGACCATAGACTAAGTGTTTGTATCTTCTGAAAGCAAATTGTAATCCATCCTTTCTTATTGCTTTAACTAGTTGCTTAAGCTGCAGTGCAACTATGAACAACAACTTTACCCACGAATTGGTGTATTAATTGATGGAAAAATCAGAATCAAAATCAGAAATATAAGAATAAATTCTATGTTTTCGCGAAATTTGATTAAAAAGTTCACAATACAAAATTACATTTTATTTGACGAATAAATAATTTGACTGGTCAATCTGAGAATGATGTAAGCTTGTTGTAACAAATCCATGTCAATTCCAAACACATAAACTAAAATAGATCCAAGAGTCCTGAAGAACTTTACAAGCTGATTCGTCGTTCTTTGTTTAATTGTCACCAGCGTTAAAAGCACATTTAAACCAGGTGACTTTGATGTTTTGAATGCAGGATAATTTGAATGTAGTAAAAGCGGCCCGGTGGTGTAGTGGTAGCGGC